>CM070483.1:33270908-33280908 GCA_036324585.1 Champsocephalus esox | reverse complement strand
TGCTGCTCTGCTGCTGCTGCTCTGCAGCTGCTGCTGCTGCTGCTGCTGCGCTCTGCTGCGCTCTGCTGCTGCTGCTGCTCTGCTGCTGCTGCAGCTGCTGCTGCTGCTCTGCTGCTGCTGCTGCTGCTGCTGCAGCTGCTGCTGCTGCTCTGCTTGCTCTGCTGCTGCTGCTGCTGCTGCTCTGCTGCTGCTGCTCTGCTGCTGCTGCTGCTGCTGCTGCTGCTCTGCTGCTGCTCTGCTGCTGCTCTGCTGCAGCTGCTGCTGCTGCTGCTGCTGCTGCTGCTGCTCTGCTGCTGCTCTGCTGCTGCTGCTGCTGCTGCTGCTCTGCTGCTGCTGCTGCTGCTGCTCTGCTGCTGCTCTGCTGCTGCTGCTGCTGCTCTGCTGCTGCTGCTCTGCTGCTGCTCTGCTGCTGCTCTGCTGCTGCTGCTCTGCTGCTCTGCTGCTCTGCTGCTGCTCTGCAGCTACTGCTGCTGCTGCTGCTGCTGCTGCCGCTCTGCTGCCGCTCTGCTGCAGCTGCTGCTGCTGCTGCTCTGCTGCTGCTGCTGCTGCTGCTGCTGCTCTGCTGCTGCTCTGCTGCTGCTCTGCTCTGCTGCTGCTCTGCTGCTGCTCTGCTCTGCTGCTCTGCAGCTGCTGCTGCTGCTGCTGCCGCTGCTGCTGCTGCTGCTGCTGCTCTGCTGCTCTGTTGCTGCTCTGCTGCTGCTGCTGCTGCTCTGCTGCTGCTGCTGCTGCTGCTCTGCTGCTGCTGCTGCTGCTGCTGCTGCTGCTGCTGCTGCTGCTGCTGCTCTGCTGCTGCTGCTGCTGCCGCCACCGGCGCTGCTCAGCTGCTGCTGCTGCGGCGGCTGCTGCTAATGGAGCGGGGATCAAGATAATCCTATTGAACGTAAACAGGAGGAAATATCCCTGCATTTGGTTGCCTTGAATAATAATACTCAACTCTTTGCCAGCCGCTCGTGACAAGCATCAGCAACTGAGAATTGTTTTTTCCTGGTGACTAAGCTAACAAGTTGTAACAACCACATGTTGTAGCTAAGGAAAACAACTGATGATAAAACCTAAACTATAGCCACTGCTCCATAAAAGCCCCGTCCTCCCTCCACCTCTCTGCCAGATCATTCCATGTAGTTGGATGAACCAGCGTGCCCCTCTGCAGCCTAGAGCCTTGATTCCCAGATACTCAGTGTTCTTGTGCGAATTCAAATGTTTTTTTGTTGTGGACAACTCTCTGCTAACAATACCTTTTATTGGATATTTCATTAAACACCTTGAAAACTGTTCCTGAATCAGTCTCTGCTTTGGGGTCCTTTAATTAACAGAGCGTCATAGTGTTGAGCCTATTCTGACACTACTGTGTTGAATTTTCCTTTAATAACCGCCTGTCTCCGGACTGCATGGACATCCTCGCAGATAATGAAATACTCCGCAAACGCCGTCCTCCACACAGAGGCTCTGGCTGTACGTTTTTATTTCATTCCACGTCTCCACACTCCATCCCGTCCATTCGGTCCTGTCACACGCCCACACTACGCCATCACAACAAACAACACGTGAATCTGACCAATCTCCTTCCACTCCCCCGGTCCACACAACACCCCCCCCCCAATGCAACGTCACCTCAGAGCAGCCGTGCTCAACACACGCTCCATCCACAATAAAAGCCACATTCTGAATGAATTCATTAAAGACAATAACCTGGACTTTCTGTGTCTGACCGAAACATGGCAAAAAACCCTGGACTATTTTTCTTTAAATCAAATCACCCCAGCAGGATTCACATACATTGACAAACCTCGCCCACAAGGGCGGGGTGGTGGTATAGCTGCTATTATCAGAAAGGAAATACAAGCTACCACAAAGGTGGCGAAGTCCATAGGGACTTGGCTTGGCAACTGGAAGGTCACCAGTGCTACCGAGGTGTCCTTGAGCAAGGCCCCGTTCCCCCGGGCGCCGTTCAAAATGGAAGCACACTGCTCCTAACACTCGGATGGGTAAAATGCAGAGAAACAATTTCCCCACGAGGGATTACTAAAAGTCCATCTCATCTTAAATCTCACCTTCATCAATCACTACCTGCAAGATGTCTGTCTCCCCCCCCCCACTTTCTGAAAACCCATCTGAACTTGTGGACAACAATAACAGCACCCTCTCCTTCTGTCTCAATGAACTGGCCCCCACAGAAACAAAACATTTCTCTTTCATACACCCCGCCCCCTGGTATACCCCGAACTCAAGGAAACGTCAACTTGAATGCCAACACAAGTAAACCACACGAACAGTCCATCTTCAAATCTACAAAGACTGTCTCCAGCAGTACAGCAACGCACTCAAAGCAGCCCGGTCTAATTACTACTCACAACTCATGCAGTCTGGCTCCAGCAACCCCAAGCGTCTGTTCTCCACCATCAGCAAACTTCTCAAACCCTGTGACAACGCCACCTCGTCCTTCTCCACCTAACCGTGCAACTCCTTCCTCTCGTTTTTACAAACCAACATCAGCAACATTTACAGCAATCTGACACCCTCATCAGCACCCCCCACCTCCCCTCCTGGCTCCCCCCTTCACCTCACAGCCCCTGTCCCACTTCTCCCCTGTGACCCCCATGCAACTGTCCGACTTCATGACTGGAATTAAGTCCACCTGCACACTTGACCCAATGCCCTCCAAATGTGTTAAAGAGAGCCTCCCTGCCATCTCCCAACTCATCGCCACCATCATTAACTCCTCCCTCAGATCTGGATCAGTTCCCCCCTCTCTCAAACTGGCTGATGTCACACCCATTCTCAAAAGACCTGGACTCACACCTGACATCATGTCCAACTTCCGGCCCATCTCAAATCTCCCCTTTCTGTCATAAAGACTTGAACGTGTCATTGCCTCACAACTCAAATCCCACCTCAGCTCCAATGACCTCTTTGAGCCATTTCAATCCGGTTTCCGATCAAAACACAGCACCGAAACAGTTCTTCTGGAAATCACAAACGACCTCCTCCTCTCCTCTGACTCCGGCAACCTGAACATCCTCATCCTCCTCGACCTCACCACAGCATTCGACACCATCAACCACGCCATCCTGCTGTCCCTCCTCCAATCATCACTCAACATCACACTGCACTCTCCTGGCTGAAATCCTACCTCACCGACAGACATCAGTTTATCAACATCAACAACTGCACCTCCTCCCCTGCTCCTCTGTCCCAAGGCGTCCCCCAGGGTTCGGTGCTTGGCCCCCTCTTCTTCATCCTCTACATCAGGGGTCGGCAGCAGGCGGACCGCGGTCCGGATCCGGACCCAGACGCCGACCTATACGGACCCGGAGCTATAATCAATACATTAATAGGGGATTTTTCGGCGCCTCCCGCTTTTTTAACGCTGATTTGGGTGACTTGTGTAATTCGTGGAGAACCGAAGAGTTTTCGTTTTGGGGGTGGGGGGGAGGGAGTCAGTCCGACAGACGGACAACTTCCCACTTCAAAAAAGAAGAAGAAATCTAGACCGCAGAAATAATTAAACAAGTGAGTACCTGTTTTTCCTGGCCAAGGACAGGTTCATGAACACAACACGAGTGTAACGTGTCTTCACGTGGTATATGTCTCGTCTGAAAGGAGTGCTGACAGAGAGCACCGGAACGCCGCTCCAGCCCTTAAAATATTGCAATACCCATAAGGAGCCGTACACACCGCAGTGTTTGCGTGGCTGTGTCTTTAGTTGTAAGCACAGTGGCGATCTGTTGTTATTAGCATCTGGTTAGCTAGCTATGCTAACGGATTTAAAGAGCTTTTCTACAACCAGGTGGAAGAGAGCTATCTCCTGAGAGGCTCAAATAACCTCAGCTCAGTGAGGTTAAGGCACACCTTGATATGATCATTATAGTTATTAATGAGACTAAACGAAAAACAGGTATAAAATACTATATGACAGCAACAAAAAAGTTGTTAAAAATAGAGTTTAAAAGGGGGAGTGATTTGTAAAATATCCAAAAAGCAAAAATATGCTACAGTTCTGTTTCATATGGGTGTTGAGAGATGTAGATGTAAGATCTCTTAATGTTGCACTCAAAGTGCACCACATTGATGCATTTAACTTCAATATTTAAACATTAAACATGTCATATCCACAGTATTTAAGTAATGTTAATTGACAATAAATATTGTTGTTTTTGAATTGTACTTTCTTTATTTGATTGGCAGTCAGTTGTTGATTACATGCAGACGTTGATAAAGCTACAGGTCACTTCAATATATATCACACTAAGCAACTTAGACATTTTGATGTTCCGGACCTTTGCATGGGGAGATTGTCTCTAACTGGACCTCGTTGAATTTTAGTTGAAGATCCCTGCTCTACATGCTCCCCCTTGGCAAAATCATTAGTCGCCACAACATTTCTACAAAAACCATCACCCCCACACATGGTTGGGTTGTAACGGAATTCATGTAACGGCGTTACGTAATCCGAGTACAAAAATCAAGAAACTGTATTCAGCTCGCGTTATATTTGAAAAACAAGTAATCTGATAACAGTTACTTTCGTAAACCTGAAGTGAATACATTTTGGATTACTTATTGGAATTATTGGTGGAAAGATTTCCTCTCAACATTTAATATTCATTACTAAAGGAACAGCCGAATCATCACAGCGCACAAAACCTGTTACCGCGCAGATGGACCAAACAAATCGCGGGTCCGCTCGCTCAGTGAAACAATAACAACGAAACATGGAGGAACTAAAGTCTGCGTTTAAATCGCGCGTGTGTGTGTATAGGTGTGTGTGGTTAAAACACATCAGCCTGCGGTCGCTCTTTAGTCTTTAGCCTTACTAATGATTATTTCTGAAGGTATACACAGTGAAGGCGGTGCGTGAAAGGCACTGCGCGGCGCACTCGTCTTCTCAGAGGCGGAGTTAACCCTCCCGCTGCCTCCTGGCGCTGCAGAGATGTCATGAAGTGAAGGAGGTTTTCCTTCTATAAAGCAGCTGTGGGCAGCAGATACTGTGAGAGTCACGGACATGAATTAATAGATCAAGGCAGACTGGTGCACACACTCTCCTGTTTTGCCGATCCGGTGCTTAAACAAATATAGCTCTAAACCCCTCGCCGAAATGTCCTTAAAATTAAGTCCGAGTTCGACATTTTAATTCACGTCCTGCCAAGGTGCATCCCCAAAACGTGTATTATGTTGTTACATCGTTTCAGATGTGATGTTTCAGTTGTGCTCTTGATAAGCCATTAAAACAGTAAAAACACGTTCAGTTTCCTTTTGCTTTTTGTGTCTCCTGTTCACCAAAACATACCCAGGAAAAAGAAAGTAATCCAAAAGTAATCTAAAAGTAATCTGATTACGTTTTTTAAGGCACATAACTGTAACTGTATTCGGATTACTTCCAGAGCCATGTAATCAGTAATCAGTAACTGATTACATTTACAAAGTAACCCTCCCAACCCTGCCCCCACAGCACACTCACTCTCACCAACTGTCTCTCAGAAATAAAAGCATGGATGCAAACAAACTATCTCCAACTGAACAGTGTCAAATCAGACATCATCACCATCGGCCCCCCCATCCCGTATCAAAGACATCCAGAATGTCAACTTCACCATTGACAGCAACATTCTATCCCCCCCCTCACATCCGCAGCCTCAGAGTCATCTTCGACAGTCAGCTCACATTCAACCACCACATAAATCACATCACCAGGACCGCCTTGTTCCACCTCAAACACATTGCCGTCTCCGCCATCGCTCTCCTCCTCCGCATTCATCACTTCACGACTCCACTACTGCAACAGCATCCTCTACGGCATGCCATCCAACCTCCTCAATAAACTCCAACATATCCAGAGCTCTGCTGCCCGCCTCCTCTCCCACACCCGCTCCACATCACTCCGTCCTCCAGAACCTCCACTGGCCCCCTGTCCGTCAAAGAATCAACTTCAAAGTCCTCCTGATTACTCACAAAGCCCTCAACAACCAGGCCCCCCCCTACCTCACAGACCTGCTGCACCACACCCCCCCCCATCTCACAGACCTGCTGCACCACACCCCCCCCACCTCACAGACCTGCTGCACCACACCCCCCCCCCACCTCACAGACCTGCTGCACCACACCCCCCCCCACCTCACAGACCTGCTGCACCACCACACCCCCCCCCTACCTCACAGACCTGCTGCACCCCCCCCCCTACCTCACAGACCTGCACCACCACACCCCTTCCCCCCTGCCTCACAGACCTGCTGCACCACCACACCCCCCCCTACCTCACAGACCTGCTGCACCACCACACCCCCCCCCTACCTCACAGACCTGCTGCACCACCTGCCTCACAGACCTGCACCACCACACCCCCCCCCTACCTCACAGACCTGCTCCACCACCAAACCCCCCCCTACCTCACAGACCTGCTCCACCACCACACACCCCCCTGCCTCACAGACCTGCTGCACCACCACACCCCCCCCTACCTCACAGACCTGCTGCACCACCACACCCCTTGCCGCTGCCTCCGCTCATCAGAAGCCAACCTCCTATCCATCCCCTCCCACATCAATCACCGGACCTGGGGGGACAGAGGCTTCCCCGTCGCGGCCCCCTCCCTCTGGAACTCACTCCCCCAACCCATCAGACTGCACTGACCTCACCACCTTCAACACACTCACCTCTTCAATCTGGCTTTTAATGTGGGATTGTTTTTGTATTATTTGACTTTAACTTTAACTATATATTTATTTGTTGTTCCTTTATTTTATTTTATCTTCACTATATCTGTAAAGCGTTTTTGAGCATCTGTAAAAGCGCTAACAAATTAAATCTATTATTATTACTGCTTTGTCTTGTGCTGGCTGTCCTCTTCCAGCCGCCTCCCTCGTGTCTGTGTGGGCGTGGCTGTCACGCCTGGCTCCCGGCTCAAACCTCCACCTGCTGCAACCAGCTGTGCACCCTCCCCTACTACACACCTGATTCCCATCAGCATTTACAAATGCCATATCAGCGGAGGCTCCACAACCTGTCAGCGCCAGATCGTTGTTTAACCCACAGTGGTAAAACTCTCAGCCTTCTTAGCCTTCGTATTATTAGCTATTTTCCTCAACACCGTATATTCTTCTTACGTGTTCTTCCTGTGCTCCAGGATCACTCTCCGGCCGCCGTGTTGTCATCATCACCAGCCGCCACCAGCCGGATTACTCTCTACGCTCCTCCACCTCAAAATAAACCTTTTTCCAACACTCTGCCTTGTGCTGCCTTTGGCCCTATCGGAGAGCGTAACATGTCTTTATGCTGCTACTGCCACCACTAACCCTAGTACTCATGTTCCTAGTTCTTCTGATACTTCTATAAATGCTGTAGCTACCCCAAATGGCTAGTACTGCTTCTATAAGTACAAGTGATAGTATTGCCATTAGTACTGATACTGGTTGGCTGTCAAGTTGTCATAGTACATAACCCTCTTGTTGTTTCAGTTTTATGAAAGACATAGCCTTCATGAACTCAGAAGTATCATGTTATCATATGTGCTGTAAACACAGGGTGTGTGTGCGTGTGTGTGCATGTGTGTGTGCGCGCGTGCACGCACATGTGTGCGTGTGTGTGCGCGTGCGTGTGTGTGTGTGCATGTGTGTGTACGTGTGGGTATGTGTGTGTGTGGGTATGTGTGTGTGTGTGTGCGTGTGTGTGTGGCGTGTGTGTGCGTGTGTGTGTGTGCGCACGTGTGTGTGTGTGTGTGCGTGTGTGTACGTGTGCGTGTGGGTATGTGTGTGTGTGGGTATGTGTGTGTGTGTGTGTGTGTGTGTACGTGTGGGTATGTGTGTGGGTATGTGTGTGTGTGGGTATGTGTGTGTGTGCGTGTGTGTGTGCGTGTGTGTGTGTGTGCACGTATGTGTGTGTGCGTGTGTGTGCGCGTATGTGTGTGTGTGTTCGTGTGTGTGTGTGTGTGTGCGTGTGTGTGTGCGTGTGCGTATGTGTGTGTGCGTGTGTGTGTGTGCGCGTATATGTGTGTGTGTTCGTGTGTGTGTGTGTCTGTGTGCGTGTGTGTGTGCGTGCGTGTGCGTATGTGTGTGTGCGTGTGTGTGTGCGTGTGTGTGTGTGTGTGTGCGTGTGTGTGTGTGTGTGTGTGTGTACCTGTCAGAGATCGTGTCACGGCGCTCTCGTACAGAGGGACTCCCTCTCCGGCGTTATTGAACGCCTTCAGGGAGATGACGTAGTGCGAGCTGGGCTCTGAGAGACGGAGAGAGAAGAAGAGAAGCACAAAGGGTTACCATGACATCAGCAGATACTCCACAGCACACCATCATCACAGCATTTAAGTCCGGTCATTTCTAAATTCATCTTTCTTTTCAATTGTACTGCATTCTTTATACATAAGCAACGGATATATATTTGAATGTTTAGCCAATTAATTAATGAATTAGGGAACAATCGAAAGAAAGGTCAAAGGTTAACCAGGCTTACTTTGTCTTCTTCCAGACGTCTGTCGTGTTGTCTATTATCCTGTTAACTATCATGTATTCTTCCAACATATAAATGAAATGCCATTGCTTTTGCACCGTTGATAGCTCAACGACTAGTTCTTCTCAGATGGAAGGATGAGTCCCCACCCCCATACTCACTGGAGTACAGACCTGTTGCAGTGTGTGCGTCTGGAGGAAACCCGGTCCACTCTGAAGGGATCTACTGATAGATGTGATCAGGCCGGGCAGCCATTGTCACACACGTAGAGAAGTGCAAGCTGGACTTAACTCTTTAAAGAAGAGTGTGTATAGATGTGAGTGTTGCTGAATCTGGGCTACCATTTCTAAAGGAATACGGTACGTTTTGTATATATTTTGTCTTTTTGTTTGTCGTTTGCTTTGTATGTTTTTATTTATTTAATTTGTGTGTCAACTGTGAGAAAGTGTACATTTATCTCATTTACTCTGTTTATTTTCTTTATTTTTTATTTCATGCTGGGGTAGGGGTGGGGGGCTATATTTGATCTGCTTGTTGGCAGTCTGGCAGTCTCAATGACATTCTATATGATTTTTCTTTGTAATGAAAACTTTCAAAAATAAAGTGTTAAAAAAATAATAAAAATAAACTAACCTTAAAAAAAACAACAAAAAAAATCATTTTATTAAGATTTTTTTACCAAATATATTTGTTACTTTTTGGGAAAACTGATGGACATGACTAAATCCTGGTAAATAACAGTGGTTGAGTTTTAAAGGAGACACTCATACTAATCATTGTTTTTTCCAGTTCCCCTTGGGGGGGCGCCAACACTAGCAGGGGGGGGGCAGGCCTCAGATGATTTGAGGCCGAATATCATAATTAGACTTTTTTTTTACATATAATTGTGACACAATACATGATTGTTGCTAAAAGCCTTGTCTCTACATTACAATAAAATATAACTAATAATGTATTCATTAATTGTAATAAAAATTCAAGTTAGTATTAAAGGCATAAAAAGACAGAAATGTATAATTCTTTCTATAGAAATGTTTCTTCTGCCCGTAAAGTGTCCAAACCGGGCTTGTCTGGAAAAGCGCATTTTTAAAACAGTCGTTGTCCACGCCGGTTTCAGTTGGATTATTTGTCACAGTTGCTCCGATCAGATCGGCCTCCTCCATTTTGTAGATTATTTACGACTTTTGAATCCACAGAAACACATCGGCAAAATCCGGCTTACTTTGAGCACGTGTTTTAAACAGTTTAATCCCTTTGTGAATTGTTTCCACTCGCGCCGTCCTTTCATTTCTTCATACAGCGGGAATCCAGAGGAATGAATGCTGAGTCCGATAACCATCAAAGTCGCTCCAACAGCTCCTTGACTACGCTTTCATCTCCTTTAACAACACACTTCATTCATCCAGTTTGTGACGGTAGTTGTAGCTTTTTGAGACTTTTAAACTGGAATTACCGCTGCCCCCCCCCTTGTGTGTGTGGGGTGGGAACCTCTGTCCCTGAGGACCCTCTGACGGGACGTCTGAGCTGATGGTCATGCATCCTGATGAGGCTGCATGTGTTCTTC
>CM070483.1:33258408-33263408 GCA_036324585.1 Champsocephalus esox | reverse complement strand
GGGTGTACAAACTACGGCCTGGGGCTGCCAACACAATACATGTGATATAGACTGTTTTTTTCTTAAATCATTATCAAGTATCAAGCATCATTTACCCACAATTGATTAATTTTGCAAACTTATAACTCAACGTGTGAGGCAATATACTACTTGCCCTCTGTAAACAAAGTGTGGACACCCCATTATAGAGCAACATTAGTACGGCCATGCAGACATGCTGTGATCAGCTCAGACACTCTGTGTTCAGGTGAGGCTGTGTGTGTCTGCTTCCTTCACTCGAGTTAAAGGCTGTGGGCCTTGTAATGGGTGTGTGTGTGTGTGTGTGTGTGTGTGTGTGTGTGTTTGCATTGCATATGTGTCTATCTGTACATGTACAAGCATGTGTCTTTCTGTGTATGTTGCATGCATTTTAATTGCTTTATTTGCATGTTAACAACCCACCTCTGACGAACACACACACACACACACGCACACACACACACACACACACACACACACACGCACACACAGCAGATGTTTGCTCGGCGCAGTGTGCTGTGTTCTGTGAGGCATCTGTCATCAACCATCCTGCTGATATACTCAGTACGACCATGCATGCGTCCAAATGTGTGCGTGTGTGTGTGCGTGCATGTGTGCGTGTATGTGTGTGCGCGTGTGTGTGCGTGCGCGTGAATGGGTGTGCGTGCGTGTACGTGCGTGTGAGTGTGTGCGTGCGTCTGTGTGTGTGTGCGTGCATGTGTGTTTGTGTGTGCGTGTATGTATGTGTGTGCGTGCATGTGTGCATGTGTGTGTGTGCATGTGTGTGTGCGTGCGTGTGCATGTGTGTGCGTGTGTGTGTGCGTGCATGTGTGCGTGTGTGTGTGTATGTATATGTGTGTGCGTGCGTGTACGCGCGAGAGTGTGCGTGTGTGCACATGTGTGTGTGCGTGTGTGTGTGCGCGTGTGTGCGTGTGTGTGTCTGTGTGCGTGTGCGCGTGTGTGTGTGTGGGTGTGTGTGTGTGTGCGTGTGTGTGCGTGTGTGCGTGTGTGTGTGCGTATGTGCGTGTGCGCGTGTGTGTGCGTGTGTCTGTGTGCATGTGTGTGTGTGTGTGTGCGTGTGTGTGTCTGTGTGTGTGTGTGTGCCCGTGTGTGTGTGTGCATGTGTGTGTGCGTGTGTGTGCGTGTGTGTGTGCGTGTGCGTGTGTGTGTGTGCGTGTGTGTGTGTGCGTGTGTGTGTGTGTTAGTAGGGCTGAACACTAATGAAGATGAATCCATTAGAAAAGGAGAACATGTGATGGTTCTCTCTCTGTTGTCTCATCATGTCTCCTCTGTGAGTCTTCTTTCCACTTCTCCTAAGTGCTCCAGCCACTCACAGAATTAGATCTTCATTCCACGCATTATAAAGCGACATCAGAGGACAATTAATCCTTTGTGGTTGGCGCTGTAACAAACGTCAGGAGGTGTAGGAAATGGAATCATCCGATGTCGCCACGGATGAATGTGTGCATAACAACAAGTTCTGCAGTCTGCACTGTCGCATCAGGTGACATGTTTGGTATTCCCCAACCGTCAGGGCCTTCAAGGTATTCAGAGAACACCCTGGAACACGCAGATAACACAAACAAAAAATCGATTTAATTCTATAAATAAAATGTAATAAAGTTAATAAATGAGAATGGTATCTGTGTTCTTGATCTGTAATATCACAGTGTTACGTTGAGGTGTTTATGTGTTTGTCCTTCTCGGACCATGCTCTGCGCATCTCAGTGGTTTTGTGTTAGAAAAGAAAGCAACCAATCAGATCTCGTTCTGGATCTCTGGGTAAAACATCCTTCAAGGTATTCTACATCCTTGATAGAATGTCCTGGCTGTTGCACTGAATGAGAGCGTACGTTTGGATTGACAGTTTTATCAACCAATCAGATATCGATTTGTAGCCAATGGGCGTGTTCTTTCAGAGTTTTCCCTCGATTAGGGTACTCTAGAGCAGTGTTTCTCAAACGTGTTCATACCAAGGACCACTTAACTAATAAAAAAACACTTGCGGACCACCTAATTCCACAAATATCCCAAAACACATCGTTTTTCTAGAACAGATTACAAATCGCCTAAGAATGGTAAAAACAAGTGGCAACATGTGTGACGAAGGTGTTGCGCTGAGCTATATCATGCAATAGAAAGTGAAACTTAAGCTCGTCCCATTGCGGAGATATTCCCGCGAGAGTGCGTATGTATTTATTTATTTCAAATGTGAAATGTTGCCAATATACTCACGGACCACTAGGGGGCGCTCACGGACCACCAGTGGTCCGCGGACCACACTTTGAGAAGCACTGCTCTAGAAGGCCCGCTAACTGGCTCGAGACAGAGGATCTATATCAGGGGTCGGAAACCCCTGGGCACAGCCCCACTTATTGTCAGCAGAAAGTATTAAAATAATGATTACAACAAAATGCAACAAATAAATTAAAAAATATATTAAATGTATTTTAAGATCATGTTTAATCATCTGATTCGTCTCATTGCTGTTTTAGTCTGTGTTCTTCTAATGAGTGTCTACAGTGTGTGCCTATTGAGCTGTTTAGAGCCATGTGGGACAGAACCCAATCCTGCCCCTCCCTCTGACTGTCTAAGTGAACGGTGACTGTAAAAACTACACTGCGCATGCTCAGAGTATTTTCCGATTTAATGTGCGGCAAAAAAATAATGACCATAGTGGCAAAGAGCTGCCATCCCCCACCATACGTGAGCTGATTGGCTGTAAGTACGTGTGCCGAGAAAAGTGTGGTGTGTGAAGAGGAGGAGAGAGCTGCAGTGAGGCGTCCTAAAACCAGGAAGTAAACTGCGCATGGCTTCCCTCCACAAAAAAGCAACGAGATTTCTCCATAGAATTTTCGGAAATAGCTCAAAATAAGATCTGTGGGAAACGTAGCTGTTAGATAAATGTACGTTTTGTTCAGCCAGATAATATCCACATGTCTACCCTACTTTTATCATTTTCGAATCATAAATCTATCGATTAGATTTATGATAGACTTTTGAAACTACAAGAAGATAAGGAGGACTTTTACAAAAAAGTAATAGAGATGTTTGTCCAGAAGGATAGCATGGACTTCATCTTCAAGTCAAGACCACAATTGTATTGAAAATGGGATCTTAGAGAACAATTCAATATTTAAATGATAAAATCTAATGTTTTGGGTATCCTTTTGTTGAACTGTCTGTTTAAAATGAATTGAAGCATCAGACTAAAGAGGCTTTTGAAAATAATATTATATTTTGATTTAGGTCAAAATATAATATTTGTAAACCTGAAGAGTCAGAGCCAGTGCCTCAGCAGCCATGAACCTCTCTGCAGAAGCTTATATAATATAGACATCTGAGTTTTTCTTTTGTACTTGTAAAAACGCCACTGCCTGAACGAGACCGCCGCCAGAGCGCGTCTCCCCGTTACCTGCAGAAGGAAGCCATGAACGCAACGCAGCCCCGCTCCCTTTATCTCCAGGTGGCTTTCTGCCGCTTTCCTCCGTGGTGCTGATCGCTTCACCACGGAGGAAACACTTCACTAGTTGCAGTACCCATAAGGAGCTGTACAAATGCCGCAGTTTTTGCGTGGCTGTGTCTTTAGTTGAAAGCCCAGTGGCGATCTGCTCATCTCTCATCGTAATAATATGCTACAAAGGGGCGGACTGGCCATCTGTGTGTTGAACCTTCCTGCCGGCTCCCAGACCGTAGTCGAGGAGGGCAGAAGCAACAAGCTTCAGGTTCAATTACCACTTTAGCTTCAATGACTGGAGAGAGGCGAGCTCTTCTTGGGAGGCCGTTGCATTTATTTAGATGTTCTTCAGTTTCACAAAATACATCACCTCTGTTTTTCTGCCGCCTCGTTTCACTTCAGAAACATACACACGCTCTCTCACTGTCGCTCTACCATCCACACACACACATGCACAAGCCACACCCCCCCCCCTCTCTCTCTCTCTCTCTCTCTCTCTCTCTCTCTCTCTCTCTCTCTCTCTCTCTCTCTGCATGACCCTAATATCATAACATGTGTGTTCTGGAGAATCACAGAACGGACGATCGTCCTTATTATTATGCCGTTTAAACCAATTATTTAAATGTGTTTGTTAAATTCGGCATCATGTAAGTTGCGCTGACAGGTCCACACACTGCTTCCCCGCAGCGAGGCTCCCCCGCCCTCCTGCTGATAGTTGACGAGCGTCGAGTTCCTCAACCCCGTTGATAATTCTCGATCGTTGGCACGCTGATAAAACATTTTTCTTAAAATGGCACTTCATATCAAAAAAGTTCCCCACCCCTGCTCTAGAGGAATGCGACAAAGCAATGCATGCCGTTTTATTGTTTTTAACGTTGAAATGATAACAGGTGAAGATGAAGTTGTTGAGGAATTGTTGTGATTACCCTTGTGATAACGGCGGGGGGGCCTTCTGTGTCTACAGAAGGTCCAGTTGTGATAGACACCAGGGCTGCACGATTTTGTGAACAAATCGAATTGCGATTTTTCTGACAAATATTGCGATTGTGATTCGATTTCCGATATTTGTTTTAAGCGAACCAACGTAAGATCATTGTAAAATGCGGCCATATCTCCGGCTAGGAAGGTCGCATTAACGAGCTCCCGTCTCTAGCACCCTGCAGCCCGAGCTACGAGTGAAATAACTAAACTTTAATGAAACTTCCGTTGGGTTGCTTTAAAGTCAAGCTTCAGTTTAAGATTCACCCTGTGATAGAAACACGTGATGGAGCATCACTAACCTGACTCAGACCATCTAGGAGAGCTCCATTGGAAGCCATCTGGAAAGGGCAGGCACTTTCAAAAATACTTGGCAGCTGATACATGTGGAGCATAGCACTTCTGATTGGTGTGGATGACAAGAACAAAAAAAAAGTAAAAATAATAATATCGCAGGCTTTTCGATTTGATAATCGCTACATTTGAAATTGCGATTTCGATTCAAAATCGATTAATCGTTCAGCCAAATAGACACGGTTCGCCACTG
>CM070483.1:33185908-33248408 GCA_036324585.1 Champsocephalus esox | reverse complement strand
ACACGGCTTAGTTGAATACTTGATTGTTTTCTGATTAGTCAATTCAAAACATGTGACACGTTGTTAATACATTAGTACAGACCGCTGTCAAGGACTATAATGACCGTTGCTAAGGAGGATTAAGAAAGAGAAAGGAAAGGAGGCGATACGACGGAGCACTGGACGTCAGATAAATCACCAGAAGAAGGCAGACAGGAAGTAAACACTAATGGCGCGTTTCCACTGCAGCGGGTAGCTCGCTTTAAGCGTGCCGAGCCGTGCGGGGCCCGTTTTTGGTTGCGTCTCCACTAGTTTTGGCCCGGGGCGTTGTAGTTCTAGGGCCAGGAACAACCAGGCTGAGTCGGGCTGAGCATGCTAAACTAGAGAGAGAGAGAATCGCTGGCAAGGGGGCTACAACTCCAGGCAACTAAGATGAACATATTTGACCGTGATTTAATTGTAATACACGTTTCAAAATGATGCCGAAGTAACAACACACTGATACCGGTTAGTAAAAACCATGAATTAATGCTTTGACAAGTCTGCAGACAGACGGCAGAGAAACTCCTTTTAAAATGCGTGCTTTCTAAATGGAGCTTGGCTAAGCTAACGTTATATATGCTCCGACCGTCCACACTCACAACAACGGCCTACAGACATAAATAAAGCAGCGACTGTATTCACCATGACACAGGCAGTCTGTGGTTTGTACTTGTTTAACTTTTGTCTAGTTTCTGAACAGATATGAGGAGCTGTGAGCTCTGAGTGCTAACAGCTAACGGCTGTGTTGTTTTCCTGGGGCGCTCATTGAATATGACGTCACGGCTCCGCCTACACTGCGTTACTATAGTAACTAACCCAGTTCCTAAACTGTAATGGAAGCGCAGCATTAAAGTGAGCCGGGCCTAATAAGGCCTAACCAAACCGAGCGAGGCCGAGCGAGGCCTGCAGTGGAAACGCGCCATAACAGGAACATGGTATGGGCTCTGCAGTGTTTAAGGATGTGACTACCCGGTTTGCATGTCTGCCCGATTTGCACTGCGCAAGCGCCAGTTGGTCTGCGATATTGGACAGCTACGTACAGTAATCCAAACAGAACATCCAAATAACAGTATGTCCGTACTGATCTAATAACAGAGTTTTGTTCTTGAATCAACTTTTTTTATGAAGTAATTTCCCTACATCCCTCATCCCTACATCCCTCATCCCTCATCCCTACATCCCTACATCCCTACATCCCTACATCCCTACATCCCTCATCCCTACATCCCTCATCCATACATCCCTACATCCCTCATCCCTACATCCCTCATCCCTACATCCACTCACCTCATCCCTCATCCATACATCCCTACATCCCTCATCCCTACATCACTCATCCCACATCCCTATCCATAAAACATCCCTCATCCCAACATCCCTCATCCATAACATCCCTGAGCATCCCCTCATCCCAACATCCCACATGCCATACTCCCTACATCCTCATCCCTACATCCCCATCATACATCATCCTACCACACATCCCACATCCCTCACCCTACATCCCTCATCCATACACCCACCTCTCCTCATCCCTACCCTCTCATCCATACATCCCTACATCCCTACATCCCTCATCCCTACTCCCTACATCCTACATCCCTCATCCCTACATCCCTCATCCCCATCCATCCCCTCATCCCTACATCCCTCATCCCTACATCCCATCATCCCTCATCCCATACATCCCTACATCCCTCATCCCTACATCCCTCATCCCTACATCCCTCATCCCTACATCCCTCATCCCACATCCCTACACCTCATCCCTCATCCCTCATCCCTACATCCCATCATCCCTCATCCCTACATCCCTCATCCCTCATCCCTACATCCCTCATCCCTACATCCCTACATCCCTCATCCCTACATCCCTCATCCCTACATCCCTACATCCCTACATCCCTACATCCTCATCCCTACATCCCTCATCCCTCATCCCATCCCACATCCCTCCCTACATCCTCATCCATACATCCCTCATCCCTCATCCCTCATCCTACATCCCTACACCCTCATCCATACATCCCTCATCCCTCATCCCTACATCCCTACATCCCTCATCCCTACATCCTCATCCCTCATCCCTACATCCTCATCCTACATCCCTCATCCCTACATCCTACATCCCTCATCCCTACATCCCTCATCCCTCATCCCTACATCCCTCACCCTCATCCCTATCCACATCCCTCATCCCATACATCCCTCATCCCTCATCCCTACATCCCTCATCCATACATCCCTCATCCCTACATCCATCATCCCTACATCCCTACATCCCTACATCCCTACATCCCTCATCCATACATCCCTACATCCCTATCCCTACATCCCTCATCCATACATCCCTACATCCCTCATCCCTACATCCCTCATCCCTCATCCCTCATCCCTACATCCCTCATCCATACATCCCTACATCCCTCATCCCTCATCCCTACATCCCTCATCCCTACATCCCTCATCCATACATCCCTCATCCCTCATCCCTACATCCCTCATCCCTACATCCCTCATCCCTACATCCCTCATCCCTCATCCCTACATCCCTACATCCCTCATCCCTCATCCCATCCTACATCCCTCATCCCTACATCCCTCATCCCTCATCCCTCATCCCTACATCCCATCATCCCTCATCCCTACATCCCTCATCCCTACATCCCTCATCCATACATCCCTCATCCCTACATCCCTACATCCCTCATCCCTCATCCCTCATCCCTACATCCATCATCCCTCATCCCTACATCCATCATCCCTCATCCCTCATCCCTACATCCCTCATCCCTACATCCATACATCCCTACATCCCTCATCCATACATCCCTCATCCCTACATCCATACATCACTCATCCCTACATCCCTCATCTCTACATCCATCATCCCTACATCCCTCATCCCTACATCCCTCATCTCTACATCCATCATCCCTACATCCCTACATCCCTCATCCCTTATCCCTACATCCCTCATCCATACATCCCTACATCCCTCATCCCTACATCCCTCATCCATACATCCCTCATCTCTACATCCATCATCCCTACATCCCTACATCCCTCATCCCTTATCCCTACATCCCTCATCCATACATCCCTACATCCCTTATCCCTACATCTCTCATCCATACATCCCTACATCCCTCATCCCTACATCCCTCATCCCTACATCCCTTATCCCTACATCCCTCATCCATACATCCATACATCCCTCATCCCTCATCCCTACATCCCTACATCCATACATCCCTCATCCATACATCCCTCATCCCTCATCCATACATCCCTCATCCATACATCCCTCATCCCTACATCCATACATCCCTCATCCCTCATCCCTACATCCATACATCCCTCATCCCTCATCCCAAATCCATACATCCCTCATCCCTACATCCCTCATCCCTCATCCCTCATCCCTACATCCATCATCCCTACATCCATCATCCCTCATCCCTACATCCATCATCCCTCATCCCTACATCCCTACATCCCTCATCCCTCATCCCTCATCCCTACATCCATCATCCCTCATCCCTACATCCATCATCCCTCATCCCTACATCCCTACATCCCTCATCCCTACATCCCTACATCCCTCATCCCTACATCCATCACCCCTCATCCCTACATCCATCATCCCTCATCCCTACATCCATCATCCCTCATCCCTACATCCCTACATCCCTCATCCCTACATCCCTCATCCATACATCCCTACATCCCTCATCCCTACATCCATACATCCCTCATCCCTACATCCCTCATCCATACATCCCTCATCCATACATCCCTACATCCCTCATCCCTACATCCATACATCCCTCATCCCTCATCCCTACATCCCTCATCCCTACATCCCTCATCCCTACATCCATACATCCCTCATCCCTACATCCATACATCCCTCATCCCTCATCCCTACATCCCTCATCCCTACATCCCTCATACCTACATCCATACATCCCTCATCCCTCATCCCTACATCCCTCATCCCTACATCCCTCATCCCTACATCCCTCATCCATACATCCCTCATCCATACATCCCTCATCCATACATCCCTCATCCCAACATCCCTCATCCCTACATCCTACATTCCTCATCCCTCATCCCTCATCCCTACATCCCTCATCCCTCATCCCCACATCCCTCATCCCTCATCCCTCATCCCTACATCCCTCATCCCAACATCCCTCATCCCTACATCCTACATCCCTCATCCCTACATCCCTCATCCCTCATCCCCACATCCCTCATCCCTCATCCCTCATCCCTACATCCCTCATCCCTCATCCCCACATCCCTCATCCCTCATCCCTCATCCCTACATCCCTCATCCCCACATCCCTCATCCCTTCATCCCTCCATCCCTACATCCCTCATCCCTACATCCCTCCATCCCTCATCCTTTCATCCCAACATCATCTGCCCGTCACCATTTATATTTAATCAGTGCATATTTATATACTGCGTATACTAACACCTTAATTCCAGGTATCGTCTAGAGGGCCCATAATCAGCCCACACAGATCGTGCCGGAGACGGAACCCCCGCTCTGAGTCTCCCACTGCACGGACCACAGCTCGTCCTCCCAGATCATCCCTTCACCCCCCTCATATCATGCACATGTTACTTCAATAAACGTACAAACATCACATTGTTGTGGCGTGGTTCCTGCTAGTGAACCTGTATTTGCTGTAGTTTAGTAAATATCTACAGAGTCGATATTTTTCTAAAACCATTTAGTGCTTCACATAATAAAATACACAACGGCTGTAGTCTGATCATATGCTTTAGGAGCTGTAGGTGCGTGTGGTACAGTGTGTGTGTGTGTGTGTGTGTGTGTGTGTGTGTGTGTGTGTGTGTGTGTGTGTGTGTGTGTGTGTGTGTTGTACAGTGTGTAGGTGTGTGTGGTACAGTGCGTAGATGCAGCGGACAGACAAGTCTCAGTTGGTTTGGTGTCCTCTGCTTACTTTTAATACTTAATTTATTAGTTGTAGCGACCAGAGGGGGGTGGGGGATATATCCAGTCTCTGATTGTGTTACGTTATTATGAGAGTGCTCTGTTTGATTCTGAAATGGTATATATTTATATATATGTGTGTGTGTGTGTGTGTGTGTGTGTGTGTCTGCATCTGTAGCCTGTTATTGTCTCATGACACCGCACTGTGAATGAATCAAAGTAAATATATAAGTCATCATGAACACATCTGTCCATCAGACAGAGGCTGCTGCCTCCTGTCATCATTAATGGACGTCTCTTTAAGATGACCGCTCAGAGGAGAGGAGTTCTCATTTCTCTAACCGCCTGCTGCTTCCCCTCCTCTCTCCTTGGTTCCCCTCCTCTCTCCCCGGTTCCCCTCCTCAGTCCTCGGTTCCTCTTCTCTCTCCTCGGCTCCCCTCCTCGGCTCCTCCGCTCGCATCTCTTGTGGGCGGGACTAAGACACGAGGATAGGAGTCGAGGAGGGGAGTTAGAGAAATGAGAAAGGGCCAGTGTTTACTTCCTGTCTGTCTTCTTCTGCTATTCCTGTTAGTGTTTACTTCCTGTCTGTCTTCTTCTGCTGTTCCTGTCAGTGTTTACTTCCTGTCTGTCTTAATTTACTGTTCCTGTTAGTGTCTTTTAAACTCTTTCCTTCTCTCTCTTGATTCTCCTTAGCAATGGCCATTGTTTTGCTATCAGCGTCGGTTTTCGAGTATTAATAACTACTGAAATGGCCAAATTGACCAATCAGAATTGAGTATTCAACTAAGCCATGTAATAATAAGAGATAATACCCAATAAGTTGTATAGCAGTAGTAGTCATGGCAGTAGCCCGGTGGTGGTCCATGGGTGAGTGTGTGTTTTCTGCATCGAGGTCTCTTGTGAACAGGAGTTTGTGTCATAATGTTAGTCTGTTGTACTTGTATGACTTTGTGTTGTCAGTGTGTATTGCTGATCTGATCCTTCAGTGGAGGGACAGTGGAGTGAGGTTAACTATGACATCACTGAGCTTTACATTTCTACTGAGGCAGAAGCAGGGGCCCTGGAGGAAGGTCCACTGTCCTTCAATGATTAATGCTGCTTTAATGGTTAGCCTCTCTCATGAAACTCCTACTTGTTATCCCGACCATTTTTCCAGTATTGCAGTCTTTGTACTGCGGAGCATTTTTTCCAATCGATGGAAGAAAAACTGAACCTTACAGTGAATCTGGAATAAATGCAGTGGTTTCTATGTTTCTGTCTGCTGAGCTGCATACAGAGCATGTCACCCACCCACACACACACACACACACACACACACACACACACACACACACACACACACACACACACACACACACACACACACACACACACACACACACACACACACACACACACACACACACACGCACACTATGTATACATCACTTCAGGGGACATGACATTGACTTACATGCATTTCCTGGAGACTTATCCTAACCTTAACCATAACCAACACATGCCTAACCCTAACCCTTACCCTTACCCTTACCCTAATCCTAAACCTAACCAAGTCTTCACCATAAAATTAATGATTCCCCTTATGGGGACCTCCAATGTGTCCCCGTAAGGGAGGTGAGTCCCCACACGTGACTGTGTAAACAGATGTAGGTCCCCACAAGTATTGTAATGCTAGGCCACACACACACACACACACACACACACACACACACCACACACCACACACACACACACACACCACACACACACACACACACACACACACACACACACACACACTAAGGGGCAGGTGAATAAACAATCCCTGAATTCAATTTGTGATTGTTTGTTCATGTCCTCTGGGTGAGAGAGCTGCAATCACATCAACTGTTTGTGCATGTATGTGTATGTGTGTGTGGGTGTGTGTGTATGTGTGTGCATGTATGTGTGTGTGGGTGTATGTGTGTGTGTACGTGTGGGTGTGTGTGTGCGTGTATTAATGTCCTCTGGGTAACATGAGCAATCAAATGGAAGGCAGACTGTCTCTATTTGCTCTGCATTACAACATGCAACACGATGCTGCTCCGTGTGTGTGTGTGTGTGTGTGTGACAGAGAGTGTGTGTGTGACATAGAGTGTGTGTGTGTGTGTGACAGAGTGTGTGTGTGCACGTGTGTGTGTGGTGTGTGTCTTTGTCTTGTGTATGATTGTATGCATGTTTGTGTGTAAGCATGTGTGTGTGTGTGTGTGTGTGTGTATGCGTGTGTGTGTGTTAATTCTGTTTTTGAACATTAAAGCATGTAGACCCAGTAGAGTATGGGCTCAGAACAGTCTCATAATACACACATTGTATTTCCGGACCACACTTTGGACCTGTCAGCTCCGGATAGCGCAACATGCGTACATGAAGCACTACGTCATGAATGCAAGAAATCATACCCTCGTGGGGCGCGCTCATGTGATTGGCTTTGTAAAAAATTACAAGTACGAATCGGGTGACCGTCAGGGGAGTCTCAAAAAACCCACACACGAATGCACAGCGATCCGTGCACAGGAAGCGGCTTGTGTTTGAGGTTCAGGGGTTTTAAACGGAAAACAAATATGTGAGGATCAAAAACACATATGTAAAACTTTCTTCTATATGAAACGGAACACATTTGTGTGTGCATTGCAAAACACACACATTCACTACTGAACACCTCACACACACACACTACTGAAAATGAACCTCACACACACATGACTGAAAATGTCACGATTCTCATGTTATGTCACGTTTGTAGTTTTGTCTGTGTTGGTGTTTTTCTTGTCTTTGGGTTTCCTGTCTTATTGTGTAAAGTGTTCACCCCCGTTTCCTGCCTGTCTGCTTTCTGTCTGTTTCCCTCCCTGATTACCCGATTGTGTTCACCTGTTGTCCTTGTGTTTCTCCTCCCCTGCCCGGCTGTTTCTCGTTGTCGTGATTACCCCTCCCTGTATTTAGTCTTGTCTCTTTCTGTGTTCAGTGTTGGGTCGTTGTTTGTTGGTGACGGAGTTCACCGGTGTTGATTATCCTTGAAATAAAGGTTGTCTCAGAGTTATCTGCATTTGGGCCCTCCTTCCTTCACTCGACCGTGACAGAACGACCCAACCAGAAATGGACCCAGCAGACGATCCTTTTGAGGTGGAGCTGCAACCTCCAACGAGACAGGAGAAAGGGTTGGCAGGACCCCCGACAGGGGAGTGGACGGCGGGACCTCCAACGAGACCGGACCTAGGGTTGGCAGGACCCCTGGCAGGGGAGTGGACGGCGGGACCTCCAACGAGAAAGGAGAAAGGGTTGGCAGGACCCCCGGCAGAAGAGTAGTCTGCGGGACCTCCAACGGGACAGGACATAGGGTTGGCAGGACCCCCGGTAGGGGAGTAGTTGGCGGGGCCTCCAACGGCACAGGACACAGGGTTAGCAGGACCCCCGGCAGGAGAGTATTCTGCGAAACCTCCAACGGCACAGGACACAGGGTTGGCAGGACCCCCGGCAGGGGAGCAGACGGCGGGACCTCCAACGAGACCCGACCTAGGGTTGGCAGGACCCCCGGCAGAGGAGTGGACAACGGGACCTCCAACGAGAAAGGGTTGGCAGGACCCCCAGCATGAGAGTATTCTGCGGGGCCTCCAACGGCACAGGACACAGGGTTGGCAGGACACCCAGCGGAACCTCCAACAACACTTGCGTAAGGGCTTGAATTGGGACTGGAGAGGGAACTCGAGCGGAGACTTGAGAGGGGACTCGCGAGGAGACTGAAGAGGGGACTCCAGAGGGGACTAGAGGAGAGACTAGAGGAGGGGCTAGAGCAGGAACTAGAGGGACTAGAGAAGGGAACACGAGAGGGGACTTTAGAGGGGAACTAGAGAGGGGACTCGAGGAGGGACTAGAGGAGGAACTAAAGGAGGGAGTAGAGGAGGGAACTCGAGAGGGAACTTGAGATGGAAACAGAGAGGGGACTCGAGAAGGGACTACAGAGGGGACTAGAGGAGGGACTAGAGGAGTAACTAGATAAGGGAACTAGAGAGGGGACTCGAGGAGGGACTAAAGGAGGGACTAGAGGAGAGAACTCGAGAGGGGACTCGAGGGGGAACGGAGAGGGGACTTGAGATGGAAACAGAGAGGGGACTCGAGAAGGGACTACAGAGGGGACTAGAGGAGAGACTAGAGGAGGGACTAGATAAGGGAACTAGAGAGGGGACTCAAGGAGGGACTAGAGGAGAGAACTCGAGGGGGAACGGAGAGGGGACTTGAGATGGAAACAGAGAGGGGACTCGAGAAGGGACTACAGAGGGGACTAGAGGAGGGACTAGAGGAGTAACTAGAGAAGGGAACTCGAGAGGGGACTCGAGAGGGAAACTAGAGAGGGGACCCGAGGAGGGAATAGAGGAAGGACTAAAGGAGGGAACTTGAGATGGGACTGTGGCAGCTGGGGCCAGATCTGGGTCTGGAACCAAGGCAGCTGGGGTCGGGACCATGGCCGCTGGGGCCGGCCCTGGAGCTGGAAACATGGCTGTATGATCCAGTTCTGGAGCCTGGATCATGACTGTGTGGGGCGGTCTTGGAGCCGGAAACATGGCTGCGGGAGCCTGTACTGGGGCTGGAACCATGGCTGCTGGGGCCTGTACTGGGGCTGGAACCATGGCTGCTGGGGCCTGTACTGGGACTGGAACCATGGCTGCTGGGGCCTGTACTGGGACTGGAACCATGGCTGCTGGGGCCTGTACTGGGGCTGGAACCATGGCTGCTGGGGCCTGTACTGGGACTGGAACCATGGCTGCTGGGGCCTGTACTGGGACTGGAACCATGGCTGCTGGGGCCTGTGCTCCTAGTCTGGCCTTGCAACGACTCCTCTTAGCAGCCGCCTGAATGCTCCGTGGGCCTCCATAAGCCTGATGACTTCCAGCATATGACTCCTGAACAGGGACTGGGACAGAAGCATGGGTTGACCCCAGACGGACCACTCCAAGACGTCTGTAGTCAGCAGGCTGGAAATCTGACTCTTCCTGCCATTGCCTTCGCCCTCGGGCCCGGCCCCCTGACTCTTCCTGCCGTTGCATTCGCCCTCCATGGTCCCCACCTTGGACTCTGTCTTGACCCCTGGCCGTCCGCCCGAGACCCCTTTTTGGACTCTACCTTGCCCCCCGGGCCGTCCGCCCGAGACCCCTTCCTGGTCCTCCGCTGTGTTCCTGGGCTGTCAGCCCAAGACCGCTCCTTCAGAACCCCTCCACCCACCCCGGTGGCCCTAGTTGTGTGTCCCTCCTCCAGAACTCCTCCACCCACCCTGTTTGAGGTTTTGTACTTTTGTTTTCTTTTTTTTTAGGGACGTCTGGAATCCGTCCCTTGAGGGGGGGGTTCTGTCACAATTCTCATGTGATGTCACGTTTGTAGTTTTGTCTGTGTTGGTGTTTTTCTTGTCTTTGGGTTTCCTGTCTTATTGTGTAAAGTGTTCACCCCCGTTTCCTGCCTGTCTGCTTTCTGTCTGTTTCCCTCCCTGATTACCCGATTGTGTTCACCTGTTGTCCTTGTGTTTCTCCTCCCCTGCCCGGCTGTTTCTCGTTGTCGTGATTACCCCTCCCTGTATTTAGTCTTAGCTCTTTCTGTGTTCAGTGTTGGGTCGTTGTTTGTTGGTGACGGAGTTCACCAGTGTTGATTATCCTTGAAATAAAGGTTGTCTCAGAGTTATCTGCATTTGGGTCCTGCTTCCTTCACTCGACCGTGACAGAAAATATTTTACTGAAAAGTTCTTAGTAGGGAATGTTTCACCTATGTGTGCGAGAGGGATTCTTGCTGTAACGGAAGTCATTGTAATGAAACGGAAGTAACAAAGAACAATGCTGCAGTGATACAGTAGGTGGCGATAATGCTCGTCTACTCTGTTTGGAAGTCACCATTAAAGAAGAAGAAGAATGAAACAAAAGGTCCAATTCAGCATGGATTTATAGAGAAACAGCACCGCAGCCGTAGGCTGGACCCCGGGCCGAGCGGTCTACAAACTGAGACGGTCTGGTCTATGGAGGTGTTCTTGTTTACATCACCTGGCGGAGCTCGTGAGGTAGCTTAGCAACCCGATAGCAACCTGCACAGCTGCAATAAGCTAACAATCTAACTAAGTCGAAATTGAGCCAGAACCTTTCCTTTTTTGTTTTACCATTTATTGAAGTGATTGATATTTCAGGCTGAGAGGACAATGGCCAGTTAAATATGGTTGATTAAGCTGTGTACTTCTAGCCAACAGTTATGTTAGCATTAGTTAGCAGTAAGTAAATAGGCTATAGGTGTAACTGATGTACTCCAGCCTGAACCAAATAAGGCTAACCTACAACTGTTGCTCCCGGTCTGCATGTGTTACATTGCTTAACATGAAACTATTCAGCAAAACTTTCAATAATAATCTAAGGTATTGAGTATTTTGGATAATACTTGCATACAAATCTAGAAATGCTTTCAGGTTTCTAAAATATATAATATGTGGTAAATTCAACAGTTCAACAGATTCACATTTTTGCATGATTTTAGTTTTTGATTTTTTGCTGTTACTTAATTATACTTTTAATAAATTGAAATTGAATCAGATAGAGGAACCCTAACACCTTTGTAGATGACATCAATCAGTAAAAGAGGCCAGATCACCAGAGAGTGAGTGCTGAATGATGACAGTCTGAGTGTGTGTCAGTGTCTGTCAGCTGGAGAAACGGGCGGTTACGTATTGTAACCCTAGTTGTATAAGCACAGGCGGAGCCCTCTACTGGACTATATATTCACCTACTGAGTTGCATAAACGTAGCCGGCCAATCGGGGTGAGCCTACCTGAATGCGCAGGCCCACAGTATATAAGGCGGCAACGCCTCCCAACCGTCATCCTACACCCTCTTCAGCGAGCGGCATAGGAAAGACAGGGCCCCCAGGTAGAGGGCTCCGTCTGTGCTTATATAACTAGGGTTATAATACATAACCCTCGTTATATATCAAGACAACGCCGTGCATATATCTTCCACACTCACGCTGTTGAATAAGGCTGTTGACACACCCACAGCCCGTGTAGAGTGTGCATGGACCCCAGTGGGGAGGGCTCTCCCCGCCCGTCCATAGGCATGTGTAATGCACTCGCAGAGCCATCCTGTTAGGCGCTTCTTGGAGAGAGCTTTTCCAGCCACACCATCCCCAAAGCACACAAACAGCTGTTCAGTGCGCCTAATGGCAGCCGTGCGCTCTACATAACATGCTAGCGCACACACCGGGCAAAGGAGGTGCAACTTAGCCTCCCTGGCTTCAATATGGAGTGGAAGATTAAAGCCACCTAACTGAATAGCCCTTGACCTGAACGAACTCCTTAGGCTCTTGGGAGTAAAGGAGGGGTTCGGTCTGAGTGTCGCCCCGCTACGGTCTCCCCGGATCAAAAGGCAGCTTGAGTGCACCGACAGCAGTCAGCTCGGACACTCTTTTGGCCGAAGTCAAGGCAAGTAGCAACGCTGTCTTCCATGACAGCGCTTTCAGGGAGGAGAGCTCCAGAGGCTCAAATGGCTCTGTGACCAGAGCCTCGAGCACCAACGGCAGGTCCCACTGTGGGGCGGAGGCGCGCACTGGGCGTGCACGACAGAGGCTCTAGACTCTTCACACCATCGCTGGAATCCCGCCCCCGTTGGCCTGTAACAGGCTGTGGTGGATTCTGCTCCTGCTGCTTGGATAGTCTGAATAACGTTGTCAGACAGCCCCACCTGTCTCAGCCTGTCCCTCTCAGGAGCCAAGCCTGGAGAGGTTGGCCCAGAGTGGGTAACGCCCCTATTGCCCCTGCTTCCTGAGACAGCGCTCCCCAGACCTGAGGACAACGAGAAGTCCTCGTCTTCTTCCTCCTCGACAAACGGGGCTGCCCGGGCCGTCGGAATGGCGAACACGAACGGCACTTCCTCGGCCACCTCCTGGTCCTCCATTTCGACCACCTCGAGCTCCTCGTGGTCCTGCGCTTCGTCCGGCGAGACATAGTGCGCCTGGATGTGTTCCAGGCAATGTTGGCGTCCGAGCCGCGGGAGCGCACGACAGGCACTGCAGGACGGAGAATGTTTGCTGCCCTCCACCGCGTGGTCAGGCCCCAAACACTCGAAGCACAAGCGGTGGAGATCAGCGCCTGCAATTAAGCCAGGGCATGTAGAGCAAGGCCGATGTTCAAGGAGTCCATATTCTTTCACTTTCTTCGATCTATCTTCTTACGTTTAGCTTCAGCTGTTGCTGCTTGCTGAACAGAAAAAGGATGACGGTCGGGAGGCGTAGCAGCCTTATATACTGTGGGCCTGCGCGCGCATTCAGGTAGGCTGGCCCCGATTGGCCGGCTACATTTATGCAACTCAGTAAGTGAATGCACGCATAGCATGATAGAGAGTAGTACCCATAGAGTCCAGTAGAGGGCGGAGCCTGTGTGATATATAACCTGGGAAATCAGCCATAAATGTTATATGGTTTTATAGATGACATTTCAAAATAACAGGCTCAGACTTTCTCTGTGACATGTTCAAGAGTCTTTCTTAAAGGTGGTAAAAGTATCCTGGAATATTCCGGTCCAGTGTTTCCTCTGTTAACATCAGTGTGTTCATGGGACTGTTGTTGGTGCAGCGTAGAGATGTGTACAGAGAGAGCAAGAAATAAAAACATGTCAACTCACCCGGGACAGGACCACCTCTAAGGTGATGTTCTGTGGGGGGGCGCTGGGGGCTGTCGAGACACAAACAGGATCACATCAGGTTATTATACAAATAACACTGCTGCTCGGTGTACATGTTAACAATGCACTAACATTGTGCAGGAATCTTCACACTTAATTGGGTTATATTATGTCACTGACATATTTCTTATTTTTTTGCTTTTGAAAATATTATTTGTATGATATAAACTGAATACTTTCACGTCAAAGAATCTGAGGACGAAAACAAGGTCAGGTCCAGCTCCAGAAGTGACAAAACATTCAAAATAACAATGACAAATGTCAAATTGCAAATGATATTTAATGATTTTATAATGCATAACTTACAACATGCATCATGACATCATGGATGCATTGCACCATTAATTAACAGAACATGTAACATTTGGGACAGAATTGCACATCAGAGGATAAGCTTCATATAATAAATCTTCATTTTTGATAGAGCTTGGAAGCCCCCCCCCGCTTCTTTGTGCTAAGCTAGGCTAAACACACAACTGCACTCAGTTTGAGACACTGAACTTGACCACTCCATTACAGATGAAGCTTTATTATGTGTTCACAGTGTCATTGAGCTGGATGAGTGTTGGAAGAATGACGACATCAGAGCAGACAGGAAGCAGGCGGCTCAGTGGAGTCTGACTGACGCTACAGCGGGAAGAGAGTACCGCCAGACACAAGACAGGTGTCATTAAACACACCCACACACACACTCTCACACACACACACACACACACTCACACACACACACACACACACACACACACACACACACACACACACACTCACACACACACACACTCACACACACACACACACACACTCACACACACTGCATGACTCACACACACACACACACACACACACACACACACACACACACACACACACACATACACACACACACACACACACTCACACACTGCATCACACACACACACACACACACACACACACACACACACACACACACACACACACACACACACTCACACACACACTCACACACTGCATCACACACACACACACACACACACACACACACACACACACACACACACTCACACACACACACACACACTCACATTGCATCACACACCCACACACCACACACACACACACACACACACACACACACACACACACACACACACACACACACACACACACACACACACACACTCACACACACACACACTGCATCACACACACACACACACACACACACACACACACACACACACACACACACACTCACACTGCATCACACACACACGCACACACACACACACACACACACACACACACACTGCATCAAACACACACACACACACACACACACACACACACACACACACACTCACACTTCACCCCTCCGAAGCGTCAGGACATCAGAATGATTCTCAGGTCAGCCCTGGAACTGGAAGATAAGGAAGAAGAAGTGGAGGGAAATGATGAAATGATGGAGGGACAAGAGGGCTGTCGACAAAGAAGAGTGTTGAGAACTTCATAGTATGAAGTAAATACTTAAAACGAAAGTTAGTTATAATTAAATATAATCATTATATTCTTGTATAACCCACAATTAAAATGCTCTATATTATATGTTTTTCTATATTTACAGCATAAACAAAACAAAGTGGTTTGTTTCGTTGAGTGTAAGGCCTAACTATGATTCATGCCCTGCTCTCTGATCAGAGAGCAGGCAGGTTCTTCCCTCTCCTCTCACAGCAGGGAGGGGGGCTCCAGACTTAAGGAGAAACACATGGAGGCCTCAAAAAGGTGGTTATGTCATAGCCATAGAATATGTCTAGTCATGTTTTGTTTTACACAAACTTGGGAAGGTGTGTCTTATGCCAGAGCCAATAGAATATGTTGGTTGGGTATAGAGGAGGTGTTTGTGGGTTTTTCTATCCAGTTTTTTGAGCATAAAAAGACTGGCTTTTTTGGATTTCGTCGGGGAGAGGGGGGGAAACCCCTGGTATACTCTCTCCCGGTAAACTCTGTCCTTCAGAGCTGGGTTAATAGCTCTCGGTAAGGTTCTCTCAAACTGGGTGAATATCTCTTGAATTTCTTGGTTGGAATGATGAGAGAATTGCTTTGAATGCTGAGTGAATTGATTTGAATGCTGCATGGAATGATTTTATGAAAGAGGATTTTGATGGTTTAGTGACACCTGCCACGTGAGGAAATCCCTCCGAATCATTGCGGGATTTTGATGGTTTAGTGACACCTGCCTACGTGAGGAAATCCCTCCGAATCATTGCGGGATTTTGATGGTTTAGTGACACCTGCCACGTGAGGAAAATCCCTCCGAATCAGACATTGCGGGATTTTGAATGGGCTTTTAGTATCACCAGTCTTTGGATGAGAGAATGTCACAACAGAAAAGGGCAGGTAAAGGGAAACATTTTGGTAATAAATGTAAGACTGTGAATTAAAGTTTCATATGTGAACATGATCACAGCATCATTTTTGTGTGTTGTTTAGTATAATTATAATGTTGTAAAGAGAGGAGGTAAAAACCCTGTATTAGTTTGGACCTGTTTTTCTTCAAATAAACTGATCCCACCTTTTGGACTGGGACAACTTAAAGGACATCTGTGCTCTCCTCTCCTGCTTCAAAGGTAAGATTGCACCCTGCCACACACACGTAGGTAGGAACACACCCCATTTACTGATACCAAAATCCTTCGGGATCGCTTAAACAGATTAAAAAAGAGTTGTCTGAATTGAAACAGCAGTTAGTTGAACCTGGTTCTTCAGGAGTTAGTAGAGGTGAGATCTTGCTGACGTTGGTGGATCTGAGCCAAGCAGTAAACTTACATAGACTCAGTAACTTCGGTCGGGTCAATTAGTGAGGTCAGAGTAATTTACCGGAATAAATTAATCGGGGCCTCACCTAGAACTCTAAACAAGAGTGATGAATAAAGAGAGGACTGAAAAGAAGAAGAAGAAGAAGAAGAAGAAGAAGAAGAAGAAGAAGAAGAAGAAGAAGAAGAAGAAGAAGAAGAAGAAGAAGAAGAAGAAGAAGAAGAAGAAGAAGAAGAAGAAGATATCAAAGCTGATGAAATGGCAGATGAAACACACAGAAGAACACAGGACTAGTGCTGGGAGTGCTGGGAGTGCTGGGAGTGCTGGGAGTACTGGGTCCAGATAGCAGCACACAGCGTACTCGTTGTGATGCAGTATCTGTCGGGCGGTCTTCTGAGTAGCTGTACTCCAAAGGTGAGCATCGTATGTTCTGTTCAGAGATTAAGAAACTCAACGCTAATAAACCTGTGTTTCCACTCAACAGTTTATCAGTACTGTGAGAGGAATCAATAAAGAACCTCTATTGAAAACAATAACATCCTACCAACTCCCATCCCTGATATATAGAATATAAAGAGGATGAGGAGGGTGATGATGAAGAGGCAGCAGACACGTGCTCCTGCTCAGACACCTGATTAACTGTCAGCAGCGTATCTGTTCATTCAGCTGCTCCAAGTGTGTGTGTGTGTGTGTGTGTGTGTGTGTGTGTGTGTGTGTCAGTTTTATTGTGGGTTATATTAGCCCACAAGTCATTGTTATCATTGAGACACAGCTGGAAGACTTACAATGCAGCCACTTTGCATCTGGGTCTGTGTGTGTGTCTCTCTGTGTGTGTGAGTGTCTCTGTCGCTCTCTCTCTCTTTGTGTCTGTCTGTGTGTGTGTGTCTGGGTTTGTGTGTGTGTGTCTCTGTGTGTGTGTGAGTGTCTCTGTCGCTCTCTCTCTCTTTGTGTCTGTCTGTGTGTGTGTGTCTGGGTGAGTGTGTGAGTGTCTCTGTCGCTCTCTCTCTCTGTGTGAGTGTGTGTGTGTGTGTGTGAGTGTGTGTGTGTGTGTCTCTCTCTGTGTGTGTGTGTGTGTGTGTGTCTGTGTGTGTGAGTGTGTGTGTGTCTCTCTGTGTGTGTGTGTGTGTGTGTGTGTGTGTGTGTGTTTTATTACAGATCATGTATGTGTAACTGCAGCCAACCTCTCACGTCTCAATGGAGGTGTGTAATGAAGCAGCAGTCAGCAGCTGTTCTGTGAATCTGAACGTTATATTGAGAACCAAGGGGGGTCAAACTCAAATACACAGTGGGCCAAAATTAAAAATGGGTACTAGTCGAGGGCCGGACGGGTTCAATGTTTATTGCAGAACTTACTGAAATGAACTTATTGCACAGATTAAACCTGGAACGAACAAAGCTTAAATGATTGCCTATAAAAACAACATGGAACATTAAATAATCAGCGGCATTCATTTCTTATGGCTCTCTCTGCAGCTTCTCAGAGTCACTTCTTATGGCTCTCTCTGCAGCTTCTCAGAGTCACTTCTTATGGCTCTATCTGCAGCTTCTCAGAGTCACTTCTTATGGCTCTCTCTGCAGCTTCTCAGAGTCACTTCTTATGGCTCTCTCTGCAGCTTCTCAGAGTCACTTCTTATGGCTCTCTCTGCAGCTTCTCAGAGTCACTTCTTATGGCTCTATCTGCAGCTTCTCAGAGTCACTTCTTACGGCTCGATCTGCAGCTTCTCAGAGTCATTTCTTACGGCTCTCTCTGCAGCTTCTCAGAGTCACTTCTTATGGCTCTCTCTGCAGCTTCTCAGAGTCACTTCTTATGGCTCTATCTGCAGCTTCTCAGAGTCACTTCTTATGGCTCTCTCTGCAGCTTCTCAGAGTCATTTCTTACGGCTCTCTCTGCAGCTTCTCAGAGTCACTTCTTATGGCTCTCTCTGCAGCTTCTCAGAGTCACTTCTTATGGCTCTATCTGCAGCTTCTCAGAGTCACTTCTTATGGCTCTCTCTGCAGCTTCTCAGACTCACTTCTTATGGCTCTCTCTGCAGCTTCTCAGAGTCACTTCTTATGGCTCTCTCTGCAGCTTCTCAGAGTCACTTCTTATGGCTCTCTCTGCAGCTTCTCAGAGTCACTTCTTATGGCTCTCTCTGCAGCTTCTCAGAGTCACTTCTTATGGCTCTATCTGCAGCTTCTCAGAGTCACTTCTTATGGCTCTCTCTGCAGCTTCTCAGAGTCACTTCTTATGGCTCTATCTGCAGCTTCTCAGAGTCACTTCTTATGGCTCTATCTGCAGCTTCTCAGAGTCACTTCTTACGGCTCTCTCTGCAGCTTCTCAGAGTCACTTCTTATGGCTCTCTCTGCAGCTTCTCAGAGTCACTTCTTATGGCTCTCTCTGCAGCTTCTCAGAGTCACTTCTTATGGCTCTATCTGCAGCTTCTCAGAGTCACTTCTTATGGCTCTCTCTGCAGCTTCTCAGACTCACTTCTTATGGCTCTCTCTGCAGCTTCTCAGAGTCACTTCTTATGGCTCTCTCTGCAGCTTCTCAGAGTCACTTCTTATGGCTCTCTCTGCAGCTTCTCAGAGTCACTTCTTATGGCTCTCTCTGCAGCTTCTCAGAGTCACTTCTTATGGCTCTATCTGCAGCTTCTCAGAGTCACTTCTTATGGCTCTCTCTGCAGCTTCTCAGAGTCACTTCTTATGGCTCTCTCTGCAGCTTCTCAGAGTCACTTCTTATGGCTCTATCTGCAGCTTCTCAGAGTCACTTCTTATGGCTCTCTCTGCAGCTTCTCAGAGTCACTTCTTACGGCTCTCTCTGCAGCTTCTCAGAGTCACTTCTTATGGCTCTCTCTGCAGCTTCTCAGAGTCACTTCTTATGGCTCTCTCTGCAGCTTCTCAGAGTCACTTCTTATGGCTCTATCTGCAGCTTCTCAGAGTCACTTCTTATGGCTCTCTCTGCAGCTTCTCAGAGTCACTTCTTATGGCTCTCTCTGCAGCTTCTCAGAGTCACTTCTTATGGCTCTCTCTGCAGCTTCTCAGAGTCACTTCTTACGGCTCTATCTGCAGCTTCTCAGAGTCACTTCTTACGGCTCTATCTGCAGCTTCTCAGAGTCACTTCTTACGGCTCTCTCTGCAGCTTCTCAGAGTCACTTCTTATGGCTCTATCTGCAGCTTCTCAGAGTCACTTCTTACAGCTCTATCTGCAGCTTCTCAGAGTCACTTCTTATGGCTCTATCTGCAGCTTCTCAGAGTCACTTCTTACGGCTCTATCTGCAGCTTCTCAGTCACTTCTTATGGCTCTATCTGCAGCTTCTCAGAGTCACTTCTTACGGCTCTCTCTGCAGCTTCTCAGAGTCACTTCTTATGGCTCTCTCTGCAGCTTCTCAGAGTCACTTCTTACGGCTCTCTCTGCAGCTTCTCAGAGTCACTTCTTATGGCTCTATCTGCAGCTTCTCAGTCACTTCTTATGGCTCTATCTGCAGCTTCTCAGAGTCACTTCTTACGGCTCTATCTGCAGCTTCTCAGAGTCACTTCTTATGGCTCTCTCTGCAGCTTCTCAGAGTCACTTCTTATGGCTCTCTCTGCAGCTTCTCAGTCACTTCTTATGGCTCTCTCTGCAGCTTCTCAGAGTCACTTCTTACGGCTCTATCTGCAGCTTCTCAGTCACTTCTTACGGCTCTCTCTGCAGCTTCTCAGAGTCACTTCTTACGGCTCTATCTGCAGCTTCTCAGTCACTTCTTACGGCTCTCTCTGCAGCTTCTCAGAGTCACTTCTTATGGCTCTCTCTGCAGCTTCTCAGAGTCACTTCTTACGGCTCTCTCTGCAGCTTCTCAGAGTCACTTCTTATGGCTCTATCTGCAGCTTCTCAGAGTCACTTCTTATGGCTCTCTCTGCAGCTTCTCAGAGTCACTTCTTATGGCTCTATCTGCAGCTTCTCAGTCACTTCTTACGGCTCTATCTGCAGCTTCTCAGAGTCACTTCTTATGGCTCTCTCTGCAGCTTCTCAGAGTCACTTCTTATGGCTCTATCTGCAGCTTCTCAGAGTCACTTCTTATGGCTCTATCTGCAGCTTCTCAGAGTCACTTCTTATGGCTCTATCTGCAGCTTCTCAGAGTCACTTCTTATGGCTCTATCTGCAGCTTCTCAGAGTCACTTCTTATGGCTCTCTCTGCAGCTTCTCAGTCACTTCTTACGGCTCTCTCTGCAGCTTCTCAGAGTGACTTCTTATGGCTCTCTCTGCAGCTTCTCAGTCACTTCTTACGGCTCTCTCTGCAGCTTCTCAGAGTCACTTCTTATGGCTCTATCTGCAGCTTCTCAGAGTCACTTCTTATGGCTCTCTCTGCAGCTTCTCAGAGTCACTTCTTATGGCTCTCTCTGCAGCTTCTCAGAGTCACTTCTTACGGCTCTATCTGCAGCTTCTCAGAGTCACTTCTTATGGCTCTCTCTGCAGCTTCTCAGAGTCACTTCTTACGGCTCTCTCTGCAGCTTCTCAGAGTCACTTCTTACGGCTCTCTCTGCAGCTTCTCAGAGTCACTTCTTATACATACATTCTCCACAAGCCAACAACAGCTTCAACACAACTATTCCCCTCAAAGAGAAAAGCAAACATGCCCTGCTGTCGTGAGAGAGGAAGTGCAGAAGGAAGCATCCATTCGACTCAGGTTGCTGCTCTGGGATGCTAGCTCACACACTTGGCATCTCATCTCGGGGGCAAGGTCATCAATGTGTGGGGTCCGGCTCTGAGCGGAGGAGACCCTCAGGATTAAGAGAAGGCGTGCTGCAATATACCGGCGGGCCAGATCTAATAGGAATTCAAAATGATCCTGCAGGCCGAAATTAAATCCACCAAGGGCCTGATTTGGCCCCCGGGCCTTGAGTTTGACACATGTGCTCTAGAGAGTATTAGAACAACCAGTGCTTTAAGCACATCGTTTGACATATACCGCAATATCGCCTCCTGCAATTTCACTTTCGCTATTTGTTTTTGTACTCGTGATCTTATTAGTAACGTGTAATTGTAATCATTTAAATGTCCCCGTTAAGGGACAACTAATGGATTTCTGATTCTGATGTAAACATACAAAGAGTCTTAACCCAAGCATGCAAATGTCCCGTGCACCGTGGAGGGGAGCAGCTGGAACACACTCAGACTGACCGTGCAGTGGCTCCTAACAGTCGGGGGGAATAAGTTAAATTCCACCAGACTGATGGTCATAAGAACGCTGCTATTAATAATCTGTATGCATAGCATTGGCCTGTACTTCCATTTGAACGTGTGTTCACAGCGACAGCTCACTAGGACGGTAGCCTACGCGCTTTGTAACGTTTTCCTTTTCACTAAACAACAAGATCTGAAATATAATTTGTTCAAAGCAAAATGAGATCAACTATTTCTTCTCATTTCATGCTGCTCCTGATCGGACCGAGAGGCCATCTCCTTTCACACACATTTAAAACATGCTAAGAGATCTGAAATGACTGACATGAATAATATAATTCAGTAGTTGTTGTCTTTTTGGAAGGGTGTTTACAGAGAAAGCATGACTAAGCACATACGGGCTCCATGGTTACAGTGCTCTTTGCAGGAGCTCTTAACAAAGTGAGTAGCGACACAGTTCTACGGTGAGAGATGATCCCTGCCAACAGACACACACACACACACACACACACACACACCACACACACACACACACACATGAATGTCCCGACGTGGATGAGGAGCTCACCGTCTGATTGGGTGGTGACGCTGACCGTCACCGGGGCGGTGCCTGGTCCATAGCGGTTGATTGCCAGAACTCGAACTGTGTACTCGGTGAACTTATTGAGTCCCTCCATCTTGTAGTTGAGTCCGTTCACCTCCACACTCTGAACACAAACACAGGACAGTTACACGTTGCTGTTTCAGCCACTGGAATGCTCATTGGGTTTAACGGCTTAGCACACTCCACAAAGCAACAGGAGGTGGCTGGACTGACAGGAAGTAGAGCAGCAGTAAGGGTACTGACAGGAAGTAGAGCAGCAGTAAGGGTACTGACAGGAAGTAGTACAGCAGTGATGGTTCTTTCAGGAAGTAGTACAGCAGTGACAGTACTGACAGGAAGTAGTACAGCAGTGATGGTTCTTTCAGGAAGTAGAGCAGCAGTGACGGTACTGCCAGGAAGTAGAGCACACTGACCTGCTCCTTGTTGGACGGCCTCTCGGTCCACAGCAGTCTGTAGCTCAGCACGGGCCCGTTGGGTTGGCTGGGCGGCTCCCAGCTCACCTGGACGGAGGAGGGAGACAGAGCCTCCACCTGGAGAGACTCCACCCTGCTGGGAACCTGGACTGCACACACACACAAAGACAACACACCTCTCACACACATGCACCAACACCATAACATCTTGCACCGCTACATATGCTGCCACCGATGCAGTTCATTCAGACATCTTACTTTGCTGATAGATGGGTGCATAGAATGAGGTATGACGTCACACCTATTGCATTTAGATTATGGTTTAGTTTATTCTGTCATAACATTCGGAATAACCCTTTCACAAAGGTTATTCAATTGATTCACAAGAGGAATTATAATATGGAAAAGATAATATAAAAAAGCTACAACAAACATTGATCATATTTTTCTTAACGAGAGCGCTCTACACTTTTGTGATTTAAAAAAGAGACTATAAAGAAGTCTGAAAAATGACCATATTTACTGGATATTACATCCACAGTTACCAGCTGTATCCTTCAGGCATAAGACACTTTAAGATGCATGGTCAACATTCACTGGAAACTTCACTGCACTGCATACGTTCTGTGAAGTTAGTCAGGAGTCCCTTTAGGAGAGGGCTCCTGAACGAGGAGTGTGCAGTCCATTAGCCTGGGCTAGCCTGCATGTGTTGGACCCAATTCAAGTGCATGAGCGTCTGATGACTGTGTGTGTGTGTGTGTGTGTGTGGTGTGTGTGTGTGTGTGTATATGTATGTGTGTGTGAGTGTGTGACGTGTACATGTATGTATATGTGTGTGTATATGTATGTGTGGATGTGTGTGTGTGTGAGTGTGTGTGTATATGTGTGTAGATGTGTGTGTATATGTATGTGTGTGTGTGTGTGTGTACATGTGTGTGTGTGTGTGTGTATGTGTGTGTGAGTGTGTGTGTGTGAGTGTGTGTGTGTGAGTGTATGTGTGTGTGTGTCGTACGGTCAGGCTTGGTGCTGATGCTCAGGGGGGCGGAGCTCTGTCCCGGCCCCCTGTCGTTGTATGCGAGGACCCTGAAGGTGTAGCTCTCCTCAGGCCTCAGGTTGGAGACGGTCAGCTCCAGAGACTCCGGCTCCGACACGTTGACTGAGCGCTCCCTGAGAAGGAAAACCCAACGTCATACATAAGGTCTGAAGATGGAACCAGCTCCCGTTGATATCAGGACATCAGGGAGTCCACGCTCCGGCGCAGATATCTTCTGGACGCGGCACAGACTCCAAGTGAAGCTCACGCCTGAGCACTTGATGGTCGCGTTCTTAGATAGAGAATATACCTGCAGGATTCTTGCTTTGACTTTGTTTCTTCACGGTCCAATGCACTTAGTGTAAGTAGCTTTGGTAACATGAAATGAAATGTAATAACTAGCAAATCTTCTTACTCACAGATTACTCATTTCAATGATGTATTTATTTGAATGAAAGCTCATTATAAAAATCTAGGAGCGCTGCATAGAGATAATCTACACTGTAATCTGTATCATCCCGCAGTGACTGCAGCTGATCCTCAGATTACAGCACCTCTGCAGCTTCATTACTCAGCCAATCACAAACCAGCTGCAAAGATTAGCATGTTTGGCTGCAGCATTAAATACACACAGCTGCCTTTTCTTCTCGTTTACAATGTTAGCCATACCTACCTCAAGCAGTGCACAGGGATGTGTGCACATCGCACAGAATCAATGTGTAAGTGTTCCCTGTCATTGTGAAGCATAAAACAAATAAGCTTAACGTTTACGGTACAGCTGAAATATCAACTCTGTGGTAACAGGAAGCCAAAACACCTTAAGAAATCCATCACAACACTAAAGGAATTATAAACATAATTATTTGGTTGTCTTAATTGTTCTTCTCTCAGCTCAACACTTCAGAGTGTGCACTATTATGGGTTATGAACCAACTAATGACATTCCCTTCAGCCCCAGCTGTACTCGTGTGAAGTGCTCTTCAGCTAGCATCAGCATGCACTGCAGGTATCACTGGGTGGAGGCCGGGCTGTGCTTATCTCCACAGCAGCATTACAGCATGGCGTCTCCTCTAACTCAGCAGCACTACAGCATGGCGGCTTCTTTAACTCAGCTGCATCACAGCATGGCGGCTTCTTTAACTCAGCACAGCATGGCGGCTTCTTTAACTCAGCTGCAGCACAGCATGGCGGCTTCTTTAACTCAGCTGCTGAGTATCTGATGCTGTCCATGCACTGTGCCCGAGAGCCAGCTGCTGTGTGAGGTTAACAATCATCTCATGTTGTCTTGCACTTGGTGTTGCCAAGCAGCTGTTGCCATGTGTGATGTTGTTATTGTGTTTCTCAAAACCTATTTTTATAACTGTTTCATAAAAGCTGGCCTGGGCTAGGTGGAAACGGCATGCACCATGATGGCACCTCTGAGAACGTTTACATATTGTCAGAACAATAAGCAGGATAATAACGCAGGCTCAGCCCTGTGAGTAGAGCGGCTCCATCTGGAGGTCCATCCAGCGCTCAGTACTGTGAGTAGAGCGGCTGCATCTGGAGGTCCATCCAGCGCTCAGCACTGTGAGTAGAGCGGCTCCATCTGGAGGTCCATCCAGCGCTCAGCACTGTGAGTCGAGCGGCTGCATCTGGAGGTCCATCCAGCGCTCAGCACTGTGAGTAGAGCGGCTGCATCTGGAGGTCCATCCAGCGCTCAGCACTGTGAGTAGAGTGGCTGCATCTGGAGGTCCATCCATCGCTCAGCACTGTTAGTAGAGCGGCTGCATCTGGAGGTCCATCCAGCGCTCAGCCCTGTGAGTAGAGCGGCTCCATCTGGAGGTCCATCCAGCGCTCAGCACTGTGAGTAGAGCGGCTCCATCTGGAGGTCCATCCAGCGCTCAGCACTGTGAGTAGAGCGGCTGCATCTGGAGGTCCATCCAGCGCTCAGCACTGTGAGTAGAGCGGCTGCATCTGGAGGTCCATCCAGCGCTCAGCACTGTGAGTAGAGCGGCTGCATCTGGAGGTCCATCCAGCGCTCAGCCCTGTGAGTAGAGCGGCTCCATCTGGAGGTCCATCCAGCGCTCAGCACTGTGAGTAGAGCGGCTCCATCTGGAGGTCCATCCAGCGCTCAGCACTGTGAGTAGAGCGGCTGCATCTGGAGGTCCATCCAGCGCTCAGCACTGTGAGTAGAGCGGCTGCATCTGGAGGTCCATCCAGCGCTCAGCCCTGTGAGTAGAGCGGCTGCATCTGGAGGTCCATCCAGCGCTCAGCCCTGTGAGTAGAGCGGCTGCATCTGGAGGTCCATCCAGCGCTCAGCCCTGTGAGTAGAGCGGCTCCATCTGGAGGTCCATCCAGCGCTCAGCCCTGTGAGTAGAGCGGCTGCATCTGGAGGTCCATCCAGCGCTCAGCACTGTGAGTAGAGCGGCTGCATCTGGAGGTCCATCCAGCGCTCAGCACTGTGAGTAGAGCGGCTGCATCTGGAGGTCCATCCAGCGCTCAGCCCTGTGAGTAGAGCGGCTCCATCTGGAGGTCCATCCAGCGCTCAGCACTGTGAGTAGAGCGGCTCCATCTGGAGGTCCATCCAGCGCTCAGCACTGTGAGTAGAGCGTCTGCATCTGGAGGTCCATCCAGCGCTCAGCACTGTGAGTAGAGCGGCTGCATCTGGAGGTCCATCCAGCGCTCAGCACTGTGAGTAGAGCGGCTGCATCTGGAGGTCCATCCAGCGCTCAGCACTGTGAGTAGAGCGGCTGCATCTGGAGGTCCATCCAGCGCTCAGCACTGTGAGTAGAGCGGCTGCATCTGGAGGTCCATCCAGCGCTCAGCACTGTGAGTAGAGCGGCTCCATCTGGAGGTCCATCCAGCGCTTCACTTCTTTCCCATTGTTCCCTCTTGATGTTATTTTCAATATACCTCCTGAAAGTCATTACGACTGACACAGAAATGTCATCTGGACTCTCCCTTCCTGCCATCTCCCTTTTCTTTCATTGTTTCCCTCCAAATCGCTCTCCCTCCCTCATCTTATGTTTTCAGTAAGTTATTAGAGCTGAACATCTTCGGTCTTTTTAGGACTGACAAAAGCTCTGCTTCTGTTTCCTGTGTAAGTAATTAGGACTGACAGCATGTCCCGTTTGTATGGTTGTTAGTGAAACTATAGGGCTCTTGTGTCCAGTGTACTGCTCAGAAACGTAGAGCAGTGCAGGCTGCTCGAGTCCCTGAGGAAACAGAGCTTACAGCCAGGCAGTCAGAGGTTAGTATTAACATCAGCGGCTCCCTCTGCTAAACCTGCCGAGCTGCTGCGTGCAGCGGAGCTGTGATCAAAGGGAAGGCATGCTGTCTCCAACATATTGTTATGTCTTTTGTGCTTTTATGATTCCACAACAGGGAGCGTCCTGTTTTACAGTATTATGGTTCACACACATTTAAGTCAATGCCATGCATAAACAAGTGTGAACCATTCCTCTAAATTAAATCGTCCCACCCACTTGGATTGGGACAAAGTTACAACATCTGTGAGGTAAGGTTGTACGTCTGCCACATTCACACCTCCTTAAAGATACCACAATCCCACGGGATCGCTGAGACGGATTTAGAATCTCCCATCCAGCAGGATTCGAGCATGGCGGTAAACTCGCATCGACTCAAACGCTTCTGATGCTGATACTGTGTTCCTCTCGCTCAACCATAAGGCTCACTTTTGCTTTGTATGTGAAATGTCTCACTGAGGGCTGCTCTCCACTAAAGATGTTTCTAGTCGACCAATAGTCATCAATTAAGGAGATTAGTCGACTAATCGCCGCACCTTTATGATACATTATGATTATAAATATATATACTTCTTTTTTGTCTCCCAAAATGGTTTCAGTTTCAAAGGCTGATAAAGAGCGTTATTATAACAGCACGGTACATTGTGCTTCACATAACATATCAAATGAATACTACAGAGGAAGCAGAACAACTGAACATATGAGTGTCTGCAAAAATCCCTCTCATGAAATGAAAGCTTTATCGTATTCTGAGGTCAGAATGATTATACTGCTGTAGCGTGGCGTGGGGTAAACATTTGAGGAAGCCAATAATCTATGTCCTTTTTTTGGGGGTGGTCAATGTAATAACGTAACCAGATGAGTGATTACAGCGCCTGTATCATTTGACACACATGTGTATCATACACACACCTGTTAGCAGCCAACCCCCCACCCAAATGCATAACCCGCGGCTTAAAGCACAATGCAGATTCGGTAATGAATACAAAACAAGCATTCATTCATTCACTAAATCAGGAGACTTTTAAAATGGTACGTTCACATCAAAGTATCAGTGAGCTACGTGTATGAAACACATGACTTCAGTTAAGTGCAGACACATTGCATGTGATAGTCCACCTTCTCTTCCCTTCCCTCTCTCACATGGCAAGTGCAGCAGCAATCCTCGTCTCTGTAATTAGCTCAGTCCTTAGTCCAAATGTAAAAAAGTAGCGAAGGTTTCGTAAAATTATGTTTTACTAAATACTCTAGATCTCCATCTTCCATAACTGCACGTGCTGATGGTGCTACTTGCTAACAGCAGTGATGACAGTATGACGTTGATGCGATTTGATTGGAGTGATTAGTCACTCCAATCCCTGGGGCTGGGCCATGCCAAGGGAAGCCACCCGCCCTCTGGCTTCCCTTGGCATGGCCCAGCCCAGAGCCATATAATAGAAGAGTTACGACATCTCCCTTCACTCCAATGGACCAGTTTTTTTACAGCAATGGCAGATCGTGGAGCCCTCAATAGTTCCCCGGAAGTTAGCTTGCTGCTGACTTCCGCGGGAACTGTATTGATAGTTCCACGATCTGCGGCTAGCAGCAGAGTAGAGTTGCAGCATAATAGACCCTTTGTGATGGACTTTTAAAGGTAAGAAGACGTTTAAAGATTTATATTGCCGATATTATCTGCACATCTGAGTCAAATTAACATGTGTATTAAAGGATGTTAGTGGATTATCGTTTACAGATAACAGATTAGGCTAGGATACCGGATAAAGTTAGCAGCACACGTTAACCACGAACAGCCTATTAATCCGTTCTCCTCATGTTATTTCCTCCAACGTTGTGGAATGAGAGAAAAAGGGCTTCTTAACGTGCTTTTATCCGGGTGGAGGGAGTTACATATTAGTGAAATGTAACATTAGGGCGTGTTTGTATGAATCCGGGAGTTCATTAATAGCGATCACAGATTACTGTTGGCCGTAACCACGCCAAAAACACAGGAAAACATCAACATTAAAACCAGTGCGTTACAATATATTATAGGTCTCGATATGTTGATACAAAGCTAGGCCACTGCCTGACTCACTGCTGCTGTTTTCCAACGAGTCTGAGGAAGTAACACACGTTGTCGCGATCATTAAGCTCTGTGTGTTGTTGCTGTATGCGCTCTGATGGTGCGGATATGGAGGAGACCTGTTGCCGTCGTAGTCTGCGTGTCCTTTACATGCTCAGAAAGATCGACACTTTGGATTTCCTGCCCGACCAAATGAACTTAATGACCAGGCACAGCTCTTTATGAAGTCTGAGGGTTTCCAGCTGGCGTGTCATAGCACATGCGTGTCATAGCACATGCAGCACACTGGTGGAGCTTCTTTATTTCTCTTGGTTTTTTAGATACCTTTTTTTTTAAATAGTCGACAAATTAAAGATTGCTCGATTAAGACGTTATTAGTCGACTAGTGATTAGACGACTAATAGGGGGAAGCCCGAGTGTCACTATTCAGTAGATATCAATGAAATGTAGTACCAGGAAAATATGTCCCCCTCAAGATGAGTTGTGATAAGTTTGATTATCCCCTGACTTTCATTCTGGGACCATCATCATGTCAAAACTTCAGTTGACTCAATACATTGCCCTAAGACCAAATTAATTTCCTAGCGAAATGCCTAAATTCAAAGGAAGTCCGTAGGTTTGTGTCTGGACCTCCAGGCTGGACCACTGCCAGAGAGGGAGAATCGGACCAAACAGAGACCAATACAAATAATCCCATCTTACCTCTGGACTCCGTCTTGAGAGTAATAAATTCCATAAGTCTGCACGGCTCCTCCGCTCTCTTCCGGGGGGCGCCAGCTGAGGCGCACAAATCGGCTGGACACTAGGACAGGGACCAGGTCGCGGGGGGCAGAGGGGAGGGCAACGCCCGGGCTGGGGGACACTGGTGGGGGATCAGAGGAGGAGGAGTAAGTCAAGGGGGTGCCAGAAGGAAGGGGTGGAGGAGTGTGGGCGGGGCTATATTGAGTGGGCGTGGCCTCTGTCAACAGTTCAACCAGGGGAGAGGGAAGGAGAGGGAAAGGGAGGAGAAGCAGGGACAGGGAGGGCGGGTGGTGGAGGGAAGGTGCAGGCGGCAGAGCAAATCAAAAACAAAAGGAGCAAATGACAATGAAATGAGCAGATAACGGAAGAGACGTGGAAGACAAGAAGGAAGAAGATAAGGAAGAAGATCAGGAAGAAGATCACAGGCAGGCAAAAGCAGCAGAGCATTTCAAGCTTCAGTCACCAATCGACACAGACCTGACTGTGGAGACTGCTGCTCACATTAGCACAACCCAGAATAATGCAAGGATGTCATTAGTGACCGCTCAGCCTTGCTGGATTCATTCAAACATTCAAATAGATGTTCTTTTAATTCAGATTTTGTTCATTTGAAAAGTGTGCGATGAACACTAAAAGACAAATGAGAGACACATGAAGAAGAACCCTGAACTTTGAACGCTGCCAACCAGCAGTCTGTAATTAGTGTGAATGCCGTGCCACAGCATTCCACTATAGTTCTTCGAATCTTTAATCTTATTATTTCAACCAATAGTTTGGCTCTCAATAACTTCAGCTTACTTTCAGCTACAGAAACCATTCACATATTAAACTATCCAGCCTGTTCAGCACATGCTAGGAAACATTCAACATTTTCAAAATATGTTATCCTTTTTGAAATATTCAGCTTTTTAAACTATTTTTTGTACATGTAACTTCACTCCAACTTTAAAATGATCACAAGACATTCAGCTATTCAAATCTTTTTCAGATTTTTTTATATCTTGCAGGAGTGGAAAGAATAGGTAAAACAAAAGGTATAAACAACAACATGTATAGCCTTGATGTCCTGAAATAGCTGAATAATGTAATAGTTGAATGGGTTCTGCAGCTGAAAATAGGCTGAAGGAGTTAAATATCAGATATAAGTAGTGGTGAATGAATTTGTATTAAGATGAGAAAAGAAAGTAAAAAGGCTTGGGAAAGCAGCAGAATATTTGAACTGCAAACTTTTGAACGAACTTGATGGTTAATTATCTGTCGCCATGCCAACGGCATTTGATGACATCCCATAATACGCTTAGATGTGTTGATGGCTGCATCGTTACCAAACCTGTGAAGTTTTGGGCTATTTCGAGCATTTTCACTGAAGTTATGAGAAAACCGTGTTTCATGGTGAGCATTGTGTTGCCATGGCAACGGCATTTGAAGAAATCTCAAAACTGTCCCGTAGATGTCTTCACGGCTGGACTGTTAGCACACATGTTTGAGCACTTTTTCAACATTTTCATAGGAGTTACACATTACATTAGGAGGTTACATTACTCTCTCTCTTCTCTTGATCACCCTCTCTCTCTTCTCTCGCTCTCCCTCTCTCTTCTCTTGATCGCCCTCTCTCTCTTCTCTTGATCACCCTCTCTCTCTTCTCTCGCTCTCTCTCTTCTCTTGATCGCCCTCTCTCTCTTCTCTCACTCTTCTCTCACGCTCCCTCTCTCTCGATCGCCCTCTCTCTTCTTTTGATCGCCCTCTCTGTCTTCTCTTGATCGCCCTCTCTCTCTTCATCATCATCATCATCATCATCATCATCATCATCATCATCTCATCATCATCATCATCATCATCTCATCATCATCATCATCATCATCATCATCATCATCATCATCGATGTGTGTCTGTGTGAGAGAGATAGAGAGAGAGTGTGTGTGTGTGTGTGTGTGTGTGTGTGAGAGCGAGAGTGTGTGTATGTGTGTGCATGTGTATGAGACAGAGAGTGTGTGTGTGTGTGTGTGTGTGTGTGAGAGAGAGAGAGAGTGTATGTGAGAGAGAGAGTGTGTGTGTGTGTGTGTGTGTGTATGTGTGTGTGTGTGAGAGAGAGAGAGTATGTGTATGTGTGTGAGAGAGAGATAGTGTGTGTGTGTGTGTGGTGTGTGTGTGTGTGTGTGTGTGTGTGAGAGAGAGAGTGTGTCTGTGTGAGAGAGAGAGTGTGTGCCTATGTGTGTGCATATGTATGAGAGAGAGAGAGTGTGTGTGTGTGTGTGTGTGTGAGAGAGAGAGAGTGTGTGTGTGTGTGTGTGTTTGTGTGCGAGAGAGAGTGAGGGTGTGTGTGTGCGGAGTGTGTATGTCTGAGGAGTGTAGGGTTTGTAGGGTGTGTGTGAGAGAGAGAGAGTGTATGTGAGAGAGAGTGTGTGTGTGTGTGTGTGTGTGTGTGTGTGTGTGTGAGAGAGAGAGTGTGTGTGTGTGTGTGTGTGTGTGTGCGTGCGTGTGTGTGTCTGTGTGTGAGAGAGAGAGTGTGTGTGTGTGTGTGTGTGTGTGTGTGTGAGAGAGAGAGAGAGAGAGTGTGTGTGTGTGTGTTTGTGTGCGAGAGAGAGAGAGTGTGTGTGTGTGTGTGAGAGAGAGAGAGTGTGTGTCTGTGTGAGAGAGAGAGTGTGTGTGTATGTCTGTGTGTGTCTGTGTGTGTGTGTGTGAGAGAGAGTGTGTGTGTGTGTGTGTGTTTGTGTGCGAGAGAGAGTGAGGGTGTGTGTGTGCGGAGTGTGTATGTCTGAGGAGTGTAAGGTTTGGGAAGTATGGCAAATTTAAAATATTTTTGGGGGAGAATTTCAGGCACTGCAAATCTGAAAAGGCCTCCCTACCAAGCTCCAAACTAAATTCAATATCTCAAAAAATGTAAAAGATATCAAAGATCTGAATAGGAATTGAATAGGTCATTGTTAAAGTAACAATGACCTGTCATGTGGGTATATATCAGGGGTAGGCAAACGTTTTGGCTCGGGGGCCACTATGAGTTTTAAATTTGACAGACGGGCCGGGCCAGCAGCAGATCGGTGAAAAAATATTTAGCTGTCCACTCCTCATTATACACTCGGCACTCAATGTTGACTTTTCTTTTCTTTGGTCCACTCATTGTTACAGATGCAGGTTCAACGGTGAATTAGGTTCAAAGGTGAATTATTGCGTCATTGCGTCATCGTTTACGTTATGACGTAACCGTTTACGTGCCTTCTTATGACCCACACAGCGTTTTACGTCACTGATTTTCTCCGCAACACCGCTCACAACAACATCAATAGAGGACTGCGTCGGGTAGTTTTTCATTATTCTTTCACACATAGTGACGTCACGAGCTACCCACAATGCAACGCGCGCCATATATATATATATATATATAAATACACCATTTTCCTGGAGGTGCAAATATCCTGGAGGTGCTACAGCTAGCTAAAGTAGCCAGGCAGAGCGCACTAGATTTTTTTTCTGAATTGACGACCGAAGAAATCGCTGCATGTCTTCGGATTACATCTCTGGACTTGAGGGGTGTGCTCTGGGTCGTTACCAGCGTAAACTAGAGCTGTGTGGGTTGTCGGATTGCCCTTACAGACTGCCTGCAGATGCATGGAAAAACGACCCTCGAAAGTGGCCTTCGTCGATTTTGGCAGCATCTACGTCTAATTTCTGGAAACACCAGGCCCCCACTTGTCACAATAATATTATCATGCCAATGCATATATGTGGTATTTTAGAGTTGACTAGATATTGATTAAGGCAATAGACTATGATATTTTGCTTGCACCTCTCGTGAAATGGCGGATACCGGAAGTACGGTGTCGCCCTCGGCCCAATACCCGTATGTGTGTGTGAAAGAATACGAAGCCAGATTAAATTAAAGAACTACACTTCTCCAACCTTGTACCTTTCTCCAGAGTGCCGTGGTGCATTGTATCAGAAATGTAACGTTATCTTTAATAATATTTCATCTCCTCATTCTTCCTCAACAAAAGTAAAGAGAGATTTTGGCATAGTTTTTATTTAGTAAACTACATTTTCGTCTCGTTATTTTTCGTCAACGATATTGCATGATGATTTTATTGCAGTTATTGTTTACTGCCGTCGGTGCCGTCTCGTCATCGTCTCTTTTTCGTCATGGAAAAAAAGGTCGTTGACGAAGATATTTCGTCATAGTTTTAGTCAACGATATGAACACTAATCCCATAAGTGAATGTGTTTTAGTCTGAAAGCTGTTTGGCATCACAACGCGGTTATGAACGTTTCTCTGGCATTCTACAGGTGATGTTAGCTAATCAGATTATCTTCACTACTTGTTGCTATCATATTGTGGCATAAGCCGTTTTCTACACGCATATTTTACCGGCGTAGTTTTCGTTCTGATTTTACTTGTGATGGCCACATGTAGCCTATGAATTGATTCCATCCGATAGCTGCAATAATACAAAACAAAAGGAAAGCGTCTGCCTCTTCACAATGGTCAATAACAGTGAACAGATGGTTATTAAAGTAAGGTCAAATAAACAGATTCACACTAAGCCTGGTTAGTGTTTCCTGACTTTATATAAGTGTTTTTATAAGTGTGTGGTCGCGTTCTAGTCACTTTGCTCAGCGCTACTGCTTGTTACAACTTGTATTCGCCGATCTTGCCGGGTTGCCGAGTGGGGCCAGCTGAGAGAATAGACCAGACTCCAGCAAAGGTAAATTGTGTCTAGAGTGCGCCATCTAGTGGGATAAACTGATATGCCGGGTATTGCAGTCTGTTAGGTAAACTAGATGTTGTCCGTATCTGGGCAAAATCGACTGACGCTGACGTCATTGTCTTATCTGAAACATGGCTAAATAAGTCTATTTTGGCCTCTGACATTGCCTTAAATGGTTTTAATGTGTATCGTACCGACCGGCCTAATAAAGGTGGTGGCGTTGCAATTTATGTTAAGAATAAGTTCAGTGTAACCACATTAGTTTCCAAATCGATCAGTAAGCAATTTGAGTTTTTAGCCTTAAATATAGAAGTGGCAAAGGGTCAACAGGTCATAGTGGTGAGTTGTTACAGACCCCCCTCAGCTGGCAAGGACTCCTTGTCTTCACTAGCAAATCTTTTATCACAACTAGACTACAAGGAAATAGTGCTACTTGGAGATTTGAACTGGGACTGGTTAACTGCAGTGTCAGAGGATTTTAAAAACCTTTGTATCTCTTTAAATGTGACTCAGATTGTGGACAGTCCTACTCGCCCTAACATTAAGTCCCCTAATAAATCCTCCCTAATTGATCTCATTTTAACTAATGTTCCCCATAAATATTCTTCTGTGGGAGTATTTGCAAATGATCTGAGTGATCACTGTGTTGTAGCCACAATTAGGGACACTAAGGTCCAAAAGGTTAAACCTCGCATTATCATCAAGAGAGACATAAAACATTTTGTGGAGCAGGGTTTTGTGCATGATCTGTTTGGTTTTGATTGGGTAAAATCGATCTGTGTGCTGATGTTGAAACTGCATGGTCTTATTTTTATCTTGGTTTTATGGAGATCATTGATAGACATGCACCCCTGCGTACATTTAGAGTAAAGGGACGAGACAATCCTTGGTTCTCTGCTGAGCTGTCGAGTCTCCTTCATGAGAGAAACAAGGCCTGGGCAAAGGCTAGGAAATCAGGCTCAGAGGTAGAGTGGCTGCGTTTTAGGCAGCTAAGGAATAGCTTCACTTCAAATGTAAAAAGTGCAAAGTCGAAGTACTATTTGTCAGTTACCACAGAAAACCTAAATAATCCTAGGAAATTTTGGAAAGCAATAAAATCGATATCAACCGGTGAGATCCGTAATGAGCTACCTCTGTGCCTTACCACAGCATCTGGCTCTATATCGGACAGGGCCACTATGCTAAATTGCTTTAATGAGCATTTTGTGTCCTGTGGCTCTCTATTTGATTCTGTCACTAACTCTGCTTCTGTGAACACCCCAGTCGGTGACTCTGAACAACGTGGTCTGGAAAACCCTTTCAGTTTTACTCCTTTAACTATTGGTATTGTTCATGAAGCATTATCCAAGTTAGATCCTAGGAAACCGGCTGGCCCGGACAACTTAGAACCTTTCTTTTTAAAGATAGCTGCAGACTTTATTGCTCCACCTCTTACTTCTCTTTTTAACCTCTCCCTCAGCACGAACACAATTCCAAAAGTATGGAAGTCTGCTTATGTCTTGCCTTTACTGAAAGGAGGGGAGGCAACTATTTTAAATAACTATAGGCCAATCTCTAAATTGTCAGTTCTGGCTAAGGTGCTCGAACGCTTAGTGAGTGAACAGGTAAAGGAGTTTTTATGTACAAATGACATCCTGTCTAAACATCAGTCAGGCTTCAGAAAGAAACACAGCACCATCACTGCCACAATGAAAGTGGTAAATGACATTACGAATATTTTAGATAATAAGCAGAGTTGTGCAACTCTGTTTGTTGACCTTTCCAAAGCGTTTGACACCGTTGATCATCTAATCTTAAAGCAGAGGCTACTCAGTATTGGCATATCCAGCCTTGCAGTTTGCGTGGTTTGTGAACTACCTCTCTGAAAGGTCCCAATGTGTTCACTTTGATGGACTGTCTTCTGAATGGTTAAACATTTCTAATGGTGTACCACAAGGTTCTGTTTTAGGACCACTTTTATTCTCCATATATATTAACAGCGTAGGTGAAAATGTGGATGAAGCTACTTTACATTTGTATGCGGATGATACTGTGATGTACTGTGCAGGTCCCTCCATTAAAGAGGCTGTTGTTAAATTACAGGCTGTTTTTAACACTATTCAGACTCAGCTCTCTGAACTAAAGCTTCTTTTAAATGTGGATAAAACCAAGGTAATGCTCTTTTCAAAAGCTAAAAAGACACCAGAGCCTGTTTTAGATATTGTAACTACGCAAGGAACAAAACTTGAAGTTGTTACCTGTTACAAATACCTTGGTATCTGGCTTGATGATTGTCTCTCTTTTAAACTTCGTGTCAATAACCTGCTAAAAAAACTGAGGGTTAGGCTAGGTTTCTTCTACAGGAACAAGTCCTGTTTCTCGCTTGAGGCCAGGAAAAGGCTCTGTGACCTTTGACCTGTGCTGGACTCTGGGGATCTGGTCTATATGAATGCACCTGCCCATTGCCTGGTCAAGTTAGATGCTGCGTATCACAGTGCACTGAGATGTGTGACAAACTGTAAAGCATTAACCCATCACTGCACCCTGTATGCAAGGGCTGGTTTGCTTTCACTAACTGCACGGAGGCTCAGTCACTGGTACATTTTTATATACAAAGCCATGTTTGGGAAACTTCCATCTTATATCTGCTCCCTGATCTCACGGAGAAGTGTAAGTGGCTACTCCCTGAGATCGCATGCTGTGGTTTTATTAAATGTCCCAGCTGCTAGGACTGTCTTAGGGAAGACAGCTTTTAGATGCGCATCTCCTCTGTCTTGGAACAGTCTGCAAATTAAATGGAAACTGAACAATCTGGTGCCACCAAATGTTTTTAAAGCTCGGTTGGATGCTACTCAATCGGAAGCTATTGGTACCTGCTTATGTGGATAATTATGTAAATGATGCTGTATGATGTCCTTTTGTTGTTCTGTTTATGTGTTTATGTTTTTATGTTTCATGTGGAACTACTTGAGCAGGTCTCCCTTGGAAAAGAGATCAATGATCTCAATGGGATTTTATCTGTATAAATAAAGGTTTGAAATGAAATCTGCAGGAAAAAGGCAAAATGTACGTATGCGGTCTTTACTATCATTTGGACAATTTTGTACCAATATTCGGCGGGCCGGATTCAAAAGCCCAACGGGCCGTATATGGCCCGCGGGCCTTAGTTTGCCCATGCCTGGTATATATTAATGCTGCCCATTATGGACACAAGCAGGTAAATGAACTTCACTTTAGTATTTTCATTTAATGCTACTTTACACTTTTACTCAACTACATTTTGCAAGCTTATATTATACTTTTGACTCACTACATTTGAAAACATGTATGACTAGTTACTTTTGCAGGTTAATTTTATTATCGTTTATACAAATAACACATTATGATCTACTATTATGGATGGAGGTATCTGGCTCTATAAACATGTATTATGGTTATCTCATCCTTTACCAACTGACAGATTAAAAGAATAGACACATAAATGCATCACTAATTAAACTCCAGTGATATCGTATGTTTTATTCCAAAAATTGCCACTTTGGATAATGAGTACCTTTAGATCTGGTACTTAAGTATATTTTGCTGCTAATTCTTTTGCACTTTTACTTCAGTAACATTTTGAATGCAGGACTTTCACTTGTTGCAGAGTATTTCCACACAGCGTTTACAGCTGCATCAGTAAAAACATCCATATATCATCATGAGGACACTGGCACAACTTTAAACATTTATTTTTTTGTCAAACCTACACTTCACATCTCCAAACCATAAAACACATGTTCACCATGAACTCTAGGACAAAGTGTGATATCAGGATGATTATGTTTGCCCAACTTATGTAAAGTTTCTGGACCAAAAAACAAAGAAATATAAAGTAAATAGAACAGCCATGATCTCTAATCTTGTGTGACTGCGGATACTAATTAAACCAGTTTAGGGCTTGTTTATGTCATAGTTTTGTTGATGATCCCTATACACACAATCACCTCATACTTTACGGATTTTACTATTAATCTGCACCTATGATTATATAAACATATGTTTGAATTATATTGCTGCCTGCTTTCTCTCCTTCGTCTGAGTCTTCATGAACTCTTTTGACAAATGCATTTGACAGTGCATAGAGTAGAACCAATCAGAGTGGAGCTCTGATGAACCTCATGAGATGGAAAAGTTTAGTCCTTTCTCAATATTGACTACATTTTAAACTTGCTTTCTTTGAGAGTTCCAACTTGGAAAGTTGAACTTCAGTTCAACAAACTTGCAAAATTCGTTTTTTGCAACAATTTTCATTGTTATAAAACCAATACATCTGTAACCTAAACTGTTTTCAACAACACAACATCTGTATGAGAAGACTTCATAAGGAATCAAGGGTGCACAGAGGTAGCTTCCCAAAAGACACATGAACATTAGTTAGAAAATTAGCATCCACAATAAATGGAGTTAAACAAATCAACTGCCAAAAGACTCTTGGTAAAATGTGCAGAGTGAAAATTGTCTGTTGTCGGCCAACGGAGGATTTTGAATAATGTAAGTGTTTGGGTTGTGATTGCCGACATTTCACAAGTTCAAAATAAGGTCTTCTTATGTCTTTTGTGTTAGACTGAGTCTGAGCCTCTGTTTGATGATGATGTTTGACACCGAAAGCCTTTCCCCCCTGGGTCATGTGCTCATTAATAAATGATTGAACTCAAGGACTGAGAAGAACGCAGATTGAGAAAGGCCTGGAGGGGAGTGAGGGTGATCAGCAGTAGTCCCAGCCACCATGCTGCTGCAGAGCAGTGTTTACAGCGGCTCCACACCAACAGGTTAGTGATCATCTAAACCATGAAACCTGTTAGAAATTAAAATCAATGTTTTATGGCATAATTTAGTTTAAAACATACCGTCAGCTTAAATGCTGTTTTATTCTGAAAAACCAGAAGTTCTCGCACAATCTTAATGCCAAGCTTTTATTCTGAAAATCCTTCATCTCCGGTTAGCATTTAGCATGTGGCTAATATTCCTTTTCTTACCAAGGTGAATATAGAAGTGAAATGACACGAAACCTACTGATTTTAACACTTCATCTAGAGACGTCAAGATATTATTATTGCTGAATATTAAATGAAGGTACAGTTTATTTTAATACGTTTTGTTTACAGACGTGGGTAGACAACATCCGGAACTACCGGAAATGATAACTGCCGTGAAGTATTTCCAGTATTATTAAAGTAATGAATTACAGCCGTTAAAATGCAATAAATAAAAAGTCATGAAAGAGAATATGAGGAGAAAAGGCGTGTTTAGTTATGTATTGAATGTACAATGGCTGAGTCCTCTGCTATGCGCAACAACAGACATTGAAGACAAGTGGAGGGCGGACCCCCAGCAGAGCCAACCAGCACACGGGCATCGTAGGATACTTAAAGGTGGAGTAGGTAAGTTTGAGAAACCGGCTCGAGATCGCTAGAATTTGAAAATACACAACCGGTGTGTAATCTGCCACTTCCTCACAGAGCCCCTCCTCCAACACACACGTACGCGCACATGACCAATGAGGGCACGAGATAAGTTTGTGCCCCGATGGAAGGCTGACAGGCAGGTAGGCCATTCAATCCGTTTAGCCGGCCCGTCTAAAATGATTGGTTGTACTTTTTACAGTATTACGGCTTCTACAGATGAATTTTTTTATGGATTGTTTGTCAAAGCACTTCAGATATTCATTGCTATCGGGATGTTAAGAGCATTCCATGGAATATAACAAAAAGTGTATCTCGAGCCGGTTTCTCAAACTTACCTACCCCACCTTTAAGGAGCTGATGTACGTGTTTCGCTCTCTCTCTCTTTGGCTCTCGAGACCCCGAGAACACAGCTGCTTTCTCTCTGAACCATCTTCCGCCTGTAACATTACTGCGCCATTTTAATTAAAGTACCCATTTGAACCTTATGCGAGAGACTCCATTGGTCTCATTTATCCTAAGCTTCTCTACTGGACGCGAGAATAACGAACAAAGCTAATAAACCATCAACTGTCCTCACAACTCCTCCTCCATCTCCTCTTCACCCCTCCATCATAAGCTGAGAGAAATCCAATCTATTCTCGGGGTCAAAGGTTGTGACTTAATACAGAGTCTAAATGCTTGTGACATGTCGGTACATATCAATAAAGCTTCACCACACACACACACACACACACACACACACACACACACACACACACACACACACACACACCTCGTTATGACGTGTTATGACATGATTCAAACATATAGAGGAGGAGGAAAGGAGGGGTATAAAAGAAGGTGGAGAAGAAGAAGAAAAGCAGCATGGACAAAGAAAGAGACAGAGGAATCAGAGCTCCAGATAGAGATACAGGACAGTATCAGGAGTAACTGGAAGAAAGCAGGATGGATGGAAACAGACGAGTGTTATCACGCCTCCTTTGGGAGATGAGATTTCAAGGTGTGAAGGGCAGACTCGTTCCTGCTCGGTGACCCGGCCCAAGAGCCAAGCCGGTGCTGAGCAGTAAAGCGTCACTCTCTGCCGAAAACAGATGGGTAGGCTAAATAATAGAGTCAGACACCACAGAAGAAGAGCTAGAAAACAATCTAAATAAGTGCAGAAAATAACACTGCAGTCTGCCAGGAGACCGATGATACCTCCGTGCACGCACGCACGCAAGCACGCACGTACGTACGCACACACACAGCCTCAATTCCTCCCATCACTGTCTCCATTTTCTACAAGCTGTTCTGCATTTATATTGTTTCTGCTGCCTGAATGATCTTTCGGGGTGTTTTAGATCTGATGTTCCTACAACAAATGGGATTTATACGTGTGTGTGTGTGTGTGTGTGTGTGTGTGTGTGTGTGTGTGTGTGTGTGTGTGTGGGTGTGTGTTTGTTATTTAAAAGAATGCACTGGAAAAGGAGAAAACACAGTGCACTGACAACAATAGGCGCTTTCACACCGGAATACTTTTCCCTCGAACTATGCCAATAGTGGGGGGGGGAGATTTGGTTTCACACCAAAAAGGATCTGGAACTAGTCCAGTTCGCACAAACTTTTTCACCCCCGGATAGTCCCTGCTAGAGAGGTGATATTTCCTGGGGAGGAAATGGTTCATGGTTGTGTGACACTAACAATTTCAGATTGGCTGGGCGAATTGCAAACCACGCCCCGTAAAACCAAAGCATGAGAAGAAAAAGTGACGTCAGCGCTTTCATTTGCCTAATCCTCCCTCTGGGACTTATTCCGGTGAGAATGCGATCTACTAGGACAGTTCCAGGGACTAAAGAGTTCAGGGACAACAAGTACCGGATAAGTACTTGGTGTGAAAGCGGCTAATAAGGGCTCTGGGTATATTCAAAGTGAGTTGTCAATCCTTTTACAGAGTGAAGCTTCCTGTTGCCATGTGTTATTTTGCTTTGTGGCTGTGACCTACTGCTGGTGGGACGTTCATTCAAAGTGACAGAAGAAGTGTTGTTATTAATATTAGGGCTGTCAAACGATTAACATTTTTAATCAGATTAATCACAGCTTAAAAATTAATTAATCATGATTAATCACCATTCGAACTATGTCCAAAATATGCCATTTATTTATGTATATTGTTGTGGGAATAGAAAAATAAATGAAAGAAGGTGGATATATCCATTTAACATACAGTATCTATGTATCTCTGCGTGTCAAAATGAAAGACAACCCACACACCTATCAATCATCAAACCGTGGGGTCTTAATTCATTACGTGTTGATTTCTATCAACGGGGAGTACTTCAGGAAAGTCGACAGAGGGGCGGCTAGTGGAGTACTTCTGACCACAGAGTGTGAACGTTGTGATCAGCTGTTTTAGCGCAGTTCTCCAGTGATGGGGGGAGTCTCCCTCCGCAGCCGGTTGGCGTAGTTTTGGCACGGTTCCGTTTTACAGACCGACGTTAACAGCAGCCCTGTCTGTGCACACGGGCTTCTAGAAAAGCTTCACAAGTACGTCGGTACGCAAATGCGCTTTGTGAAACAAGTGACGGTACGCATTTCAGATTACGCACATAACCTGCGTAGCAGTTATGTGCACCCCTGTACCAGAGCCATATTATTACTGTTATATGGCTCTGCCCTGTATTACATCAAGAGTATTCTCCGTCGGGACTTCCTACAACAACACCACGCCGTTATCAAAGATGTTCTATTGAGAAGACGATCACTACGTGACAAATGTTTTCAAAACCGTGGCTACTGAAATCAATCTTACTAACTGCTGTCTGTGCAATTTACTCCGCGCGAGTTTGCAGACTTTATTTTGCATACTTTAACATCATTTTTCATGGTGGGGCTAAGCCATTTCTTGGTATGGGTGTAGCCTACCCCAGCCATACCCTGGCGCTGCCACTGGTGGCACGTATGGGGCGGGCCATTCTGCACATGCGTTAAATGCGTTAAATATTTTAACGCAATTAATTCAAAAAATTAATTACCGCCGTTATAATAATAATTTTGACAGCACTAATTAATATCCTTTGATACAATCGTGTCATCAGGATAATATAATCACAGCTTTGTAGCTTCTAAACAGGTTCTGAGGCTTCTGAAGACATCTTCACCGGTCCCTGGTTCTTCATTCGATGCTAAAAATCTAAACAAGATCACAGAGAGGCATCAAAGCTTTAAGGTTTCAAAGCGTTATAAAACTTGCTGCCATACTTTCTGTGCATTTGGGCGTTAAGGGAAAGACAATAAGGACTTCGAGAAAAAATGACACCAGTAAACACTTTCAATGATCCAACTTCCCTGCACTGTTGCCTTTACAGCTGTGGTGAAAATCTGACGGCTTTCAAGTTTTTGTTGATCTATTCAATTAATCCAGAGCAGAACATAGACCTACTTTAGCAGCAGTGTCTTAGTCTGTAGGGCTTTGGCATGGGAACAAAGTGTTCGCCGGTTCAAGTCCCGTATGGACCAAAGTACAGAGTGTGGACTGGTAGCTGGAGAGGTGCTAGTTTACCTCCTTGGTGCTGCTGAGCAATGCAACAAACCCCAACAGCTGCCTGGAGCCGCAAAACATGGCAGCCAATTCGCTCCGATACCTCTCCACACAGAAGAACGCTTGTGTCTTCTTCTTCTTCTTCTTCTTCTTCTTCTTCTTCTTCTTCTTCTTCTTCTTCTTCTTCTTCTTCTTCTTCTTCTTCTTCTTCTTCTTCTTCTTCAGCACACCTCTTGTTGCACTGCAACAGAAACTAGCAGGGACCGTGATGTTAGCATCTGGTTAGCTAGCTGCACTAACGGACATAAGGAGCTGTTTCTACAGCAGGCTGGAGGAGAGTCCTCTCCTCTCAGACTGAGGGGCTCAGGTGAGCTAAAGGACTCTCTGAATGTTTAGAACGGTTTTGTCACAAATTATTCAAAGGATTATTTCCGCGGCACACCTTCATATGATCATTATAGTTATAAAAACAATAAGAGAATAAAGGAAAAACAGGTATGAAATACTATATGGCAGTAAAACAAGAATACAGTTTGAAAAGGGAGTGATTTGAAAAATATCCATAAAGAAAAAGAACATCTGCTTACAGTTGTGTTTCATCTGGGTGTTGAGAGATGTATCCATAGATCTCTTAATGTTGCTCTCAAAGTGCACCAGATTGATGCTTTCAACTTCAATATTTAAAAAAAGATCTTCCCGAGGGAGCATCCCCCCGGACCCCCCTAGAGGAGGTGAGGACCGCCCTAGAGGAGGTGAAGTCCGCCCCCCACTCATAAAAAATAGCACTTTACCCCTGCCTATATGCCGTGAGCTGATTCATTTATGAATAAATGTTATTCTACGGACGAAAAGTGTATTATTCCGCCGGTATGTTGGCCCTCTTCTCCTCCCGCATCGCAGAAACTCCGTTCAAACATCAAAACGTTCAGCTCGGTCGGGAATCTATGGCTATTACTTTTATCATTCATAACTTTCATAATTCCAGAGATACATCCCATAATACATCACATTTTTAACCATTGAAGTCAATGGAGAAAATCTTCAACTTCAACACATTTTCATGCGACTTCAACTGCTAACTGTTCATTCATACTTTCACTCAGAAACCTCATTCCAACTTTAAAATGTTACACATCATTCTGACATTATTCGTGTAACGTACAACTTTTAAATCTGATTCTTACTTTTAGAGATATTAAACATTGTTCAGACCTTGTTTTAGAGGTTTTCTTCAGATTTTAACCTTAACTAGAGTGCGCGATGTCACAGCTATAGGGTAGAACATCTTGAAGTTTGCCTTCATATCTTTTTTTTAAACTGCCATAATTCCCAAACCCTACATTCCAGAGACATAATTGTTCAAACACACGTAGGAAAACATCTTGTAGCTTGAAAAATGACAAATAACGAAGCAAAATGCCTCTTGAGGGCATGAAGTGACAGAAACTTTCAACATGCCTCCATTAAACCCCATTGTAATTTCAGGCTGATATTTCCTCACGGCAGCAGCCGCACACCTTTAGTTAAACTGCCAAAAAGGCCACATTATTAACACGAAACTACACAAAAATTACACTTCAGATACTCAACTTCCTTGACATGCTTCACGTTTTGAAATTTCACAGATATCTGTTACGGTTCTTCCACAAAACGTTCACATGTAAGAGGTTTATCTCTCATTCAGAACAATGGAAACCTGTGATCTCTGCACACCTCGTTAGCTCAACTATAAACACCTGTGTAGTGGAACACGATGATGTCATCACTCCAGCTGACATGCTCAGAGCAGCAGACTTCAGATAGCAGTGTGCTAACAGTCCAGCCGTGAAGACATCTACGGGACAGTTTGGAGATTTCTTCAAATGCCGTTGCCATGAAACACGTCTTTCTCATAACTTCAGTGGAAATGCTCCAAACGCCCCAAAACTTCACAGGTTTGGTAACGATGCGGCCATCAACGCATCTAAGCATATTATAGGATGTCAGCAAATGCCGTTGCCATGGCGACAGATCATTCACCATCAAGTTAGTTCAAAAGTTTGCAGTTCAAATATTCTGCTGCTTTTCCAAGCCTTTTCACTTTCTTTTCTTCTCTCATCACACATTCAAGCCCCCAGTGTTCATGTATCATTTCAATCTAAATTCTTCACTTTCTTCTTACACAGTACATTTCAGCATAGCAGTTTAGCGTCAGCTTTTCAACATAAAGCATTCCCACTAGCAATTTCTTCAGGAATTGCATTCTCTAGTTTAGTGGGAATGCAGATACAGCATTCAACTTTCAGCGTTCTCCTACAAATGTCACGTTCTGTACTCTATCCTCTCTCATATGTTCCCGCTCTCACTTTTTCGCGTCTCCCTATCTCAGTTTTCTACCACATGCGAATCCTTCTTTTTTCATCTCACTGCACGTTTTAATACCTGGCGTTTTGAAGATCTTTCTACCAAACATGGGCTGAAAAAGGAACAACATAATAAATGCAGGGAGTTTGACTTCTTGGTTGATCTGATTACACTTTTAAAGAAATATTAACACCAACTTAACCCTCTATGGCATGACTTTTTATTTTGGGAGGAAAACAATGTTTCCCCATGTGTTCTAGGAGCTTAGGGGTCCTTGATATTATATCAATTATAACAACCAGGGGTTGTTTGTTGTCTCAGGGCAACACTGTGCTGCGAGGGGAAACACCAAGGATTTCTACAATTCAGAAGAAATAGCAAAAACAACTCGATATGAATTCAAAAGGTTTTCTGTGTGTGTGTGTGTGTGTGTGTGTGTGTGTATATTTGACACACACATACATAAACTCACATACACACACACACACACACACACACACACACACACATACCATGTGTAGAGGCTAAGCCAGCGCTTTGAGCCTCTGAGGATCCGCTTGGTGGGTGTAATTGACGCACACCTTGTTTGCTGCCGAATAAAAGTCAGAAACAAAGTTTCCAGTTCGAAATTGTCCATTTATTTCCCTTTGTCCTGGTTTCTTTGTTTCATTCACCACACAATATTTATGGTTTACACAATACCTTTTGCTTTGTTTTTAATCCCGTGTGTGTGTGTTCGTGTGTGTGTGTTCTCCGTGTGTGCTCAAACACTGTATGGGCCTTCCGGCGGAACCTCTCACCAACAAACATAGGTTCCTACCTTTATACCCACAGTGAATTGGCTCCTACACCATGTATACATCACTTCAGGGGACATGACATTGACTTACATGCATTTCCTGGAGACTTATCCTAACCTTAACCACAACCAACACATGCCTAACCCTTAACCTCTTCCCCCTAAAATGAATGATTCCCCTCATGGGGACCTCCATGTTGTCCCCATAAGGGAGATGAGTCCCCACACGTGACTGTGTAAACAGATGTAGGTCCCCACACGTATAGTAATGCTAGACCACACACACACCCACACACACACACATACACCCCCCCCCCACACACACACACACACACACACACACACACACACACACACACACACACACACACACACACACACACACACACACAAACTATAGATGACCTTCCCCTGGCTGCGATCGATAGAGACAGCAGCACTAGAGAGCAGAGAAGATAAATATTGTCCTATCGTCTCTCATCTCCCCCTCCTCTTTGTGGATTGTTAATGCAGCAGAGCGAGGGATTGTAATGTTAGAGAGAGTAAGAGTAATGAAATGAAAGATGGGGAGAATAACGTGGAACAATTATTATGAGAAAGCGAGAGGTTGAAAAATCTAACTTAAAGGTGGGGTAGGTCATTTTGGAGAAACCAGCTCGAGTGGCTAGAATTTGAAAATACACAGCCGGAGAAAATCTGCCACTTCCTCACAGAGCCCCTCCCCCAACACACAGGAACACACACATGACCAATGAGGGCACGAGATAAGTGTGTGCACAGATGGAAGGCTGACAGGCAGGTAGGCCGTCCAGCTACTTTAGCCGGCTCAGATGATTGGTCGTGCTTTTTACAGCGCTACAGCTTCCACAGATGATGTTTCTTTATGTATTTATTGTCAAAGCACTTCAGATATTCATTGCTATCGGGACGTTAAGAGCATTCCATGGAATATAACAACAAGTGTTTCTGAAATGAATTACCTACCCCACCTTTAAGCTGTGAACAAAACCAACCAGCCAGTTCTGATAATAATTTATAGTTTGCTATCGTTTTGTTGGGCTCTCAGGACACCTTTAATACATACACCTATTTAAAGTGTGTGGTGAAAAGCACTCTAAGGCTCACTATAGAATACTTTCTATTCACAGATCTGCAGCAGAACAATGTGATAAATCAAGTATAATTGTCCATTTAAATGCACTTTTTCGGTATTTGTATGCCCCTGTAAATCCCTGAGAATTTGAATATTTCAAAGTGTAGTAATTGGATGCTCACTGTAGTGGCTTCTGAATGATTCCACAGGGTTCCTGCATCAAAGAGAGCATCCTTCATTGTGCTGACAGTGAGAGAAAGAGGCAGTGCGAGCCTCAGCAGTGAACACCTCTCCCAGCTGAGGGCCGGTGTTGAGCCAGGGGCCACGCAGCTAGAGTGGGCCAACGTGAGTCATCCTCCAAAGACATGTTGCAGTGTATTTTGTTCAGATGAGGATTTATTTAGTAATCATTTTACCTAAAACAATAACAGAAATACATTCTAACCATGACTGCATGAAATGCTACTGGCATTGAGCGGAGCGATGGAATGCTATGCAGAGACACTGAGCGTGAATCTCTCTCCGTGAGATTGAGCTGAATTCCATTAAGCCGTCTCCTACAGGCGCTTTGAAGACGTCTGCAGGCGGAGGGTCGCGGCTCGCTGCCGATTGAAGCGACACACACACACACACACACACACACACACACACACACACCACACACACACACACACACACACACACATCACTGCTGGCTGCTGATTTGTTTTGCTGTTTTGGAGACAGCACCTGTCCGTCAGAAGGAAGAGCAACATGAAAGAGGAGGAGGATAAATATTAAGACTACGTACATAGAAGGCAGAAGGGGTAGGACAGTGGAGGAGTTGAAAGACCAGAGTTAGGAAAAGGGACCACATTACTCCTGTTCTGGCTGCCTTACACTGGCTCCCTATAGAACACAGGATAGAATTTAAAATGCTTCTTCTCGCCCACAAAGCCCTTAATGGGCAGGCGCCATCTTACCTTAAAGAACTCATTATACCCTACTGTCCTACTAGGGCATTGCGTTCCAAGAATGCAGGGTTGTTGGTTGTTCCTAGAGTCTCTAAAAGTACAATGGGAGCCAGAGCCTTTTCTTATCAAGCTCCACATTTGTGGAATCAGCTTCCAGTTTGTGTTCGGGCGGCAGACACCCTATCCGTTTTTAAGAGTGCGCTTAAGACCTTCCTTTTTGATAAAGCTTATAGTTAGGGCTGATTAGATTCAGCCCCTAGTTTTGCTGATATAGGCTTAGTTTGTCGGGGGACATCTTACTTCTTCCTTCTCGCTGTCTATACCCGTGTACTCTCATGTTCCCATTAACCCAGCTTCCCCACATCTCTTTTTTGTATCTATATCTACGCCGGGATCCGGAGTCGAGGCTAATCCTGTTGCTGTGGTTGTGTGTCCTGGATCCACTATCCTGAGTTCTGGATCTGAGTCGTGGACTTCGGGTCGTGGCTGAACCCGTATCTGCGGTCCTGCCTGGGTCTCGTCATGCTGCTTCCCTGATGGCTCCCACAGGACTGTAGCTGACATCCTCGTGGATTCATCTTCTTATTACAGACACATGCATTTCCTAACATGCTGTAAAATGTATTATCTCTTCAATTTACACACGGCATCTACTGCAGTCTGTCCGTCCTGGAGAGGGATCCCTCCTCTGCTGCTCTCCCTGAGCTTTCTCCATGTTCCCTTTAAACTGTGGGTTTTCTCTGGAAGTGTTTCCTTGTACGATGTGTCAGGCAGGGTCTAAGGACAGAGGGTCTAAGGACAGAGGGTCTAAGGACAGAGGGTCTAAGGACAGAGGGTCTGAGGACAAAGGGTCTGAGGACAGAGGGTCTAAGGACAGAGGGTCTAAGGACAGAGGGTCTAAGGACAGAGGGTCTGAGGACAGAGGGTCTAAGGACAGAGGGTGTCGTATTGTCATACTGATATTCTGTACACACTGTGAAGACCACTGAGACAAATGTAACATTTGTGATATTGGGCTATATAAATAAACATTGATTGATTGATTGAAAGAGAGTTGCTGCATATAAATGTTCTTTATACTTTAAGAAAATCTCCTCCAAGCACTGACATGTGCTTATTGTCCCTAACATAGTAGAAGGATGACTCACTGTTGACTCTTATGTTCCTGTAATCACATGAAGGTGTACATGAGTAACCCTTATTAGTCCACTGAGTGATTATTAATAATATTTTTCAATGTATTTTTCTGGGTTTATCTTTCACAACTTTCCCGTGTTAGTCCGAGCGCTCTCATCAGCTTTATTTACTAGCTGGCAGTCAGCTGGGCTCAGCTGTAGCCCCTCTGCTGAGTCAGAGACCAGCTGCTGAACATGACACAGCGATTACCACTGAAGCTGGAGAATCTTGCAATTCCATGAATGAAGTGGACAGAAACGCAACACACTGAACAGCCTACGATCTGCATCATCTTAGCGATTTGTGTAAAAGGTTAGAAGATTTGTTAGCAGAGATATTAATATGTGAACACATAATTACAGTAATCTGGACGTGTGTTACAAAGTGGCCATGCACTGTCCTCCACACTGAATTCACGGTACCTGGATATAAAAGCAGCACGCTCCTAAAACTGGGATGGGTCAAATACGACTCACACACGACTGCATGGCCACACACAGCTCCAACACCATCGTGAAGTTTGCTGACGACACAACCGTCATTGTCCTGATCACCGACGGCGACAAGACGGCGTACAGAGGGGAGGTCGAAAACCTGACGTCTTGGTGCCAGGATAACAACCTCCATCTCAACGTCAGCAAAACCAAGCAGCTGCTTGTGGATCACAGGAAGCAGCAGAGAGAAGGACACGCCCCCATCGCCATCAATGGGACTACCGTGGAGAGAGTCAGCAGCTTCAGGTTCCTCTGGGTCCACATCACTGAGGACCTGACATGGACTCTTCACTGAGGACCTGACATGGACTCATCACTGAGGACCTGACATGGACTCATCACTGAGGACCTGACATGGACTGATCACTGAGGACCTGACATGGACTCTTCACTGAGGACCTGACATGGACTCATCACTGAGGACCTGACATGGACTCATCACTGAGGACCTGAAATGGACTCTTCACTGAGGACCTGACATGGACTGACCTTCTTCAGGTGCTCCATAGAGAGCATCCTGACCTTCTACAGGTGCTCCATAGAGAGCATCCTGACCTTCAGGTGCTCCATAGAGAGGATTCTGACCTTCTTCAGGTGCTCCATAGAGAGGATCCTGACCTTCAGGTGCTCCATAGAGAGGATCCTGACCTTCTACAGGTGCTCCATAGAGAGCATCCTGACCTTCTACAGGTGCTCCATAGAGAGGATCCTGACCTTCTACAGGTGCTCCATAGAGAGCATCCTTACCTTCTACAGGTGCTCCATAGAGAGGATCCTGACCTTCTACAGGTGCTCCATAGAGAGGATCCTGACCTTCTACAGGTGCTCCATAGAGAGGATCCTGACCTTCTACAGGTACTCCATAGAGAGGATCCTGACCTTCAGGTGCTCCATAGAGAGGATCCTGACCTTCTACAGGTGCTCCATAGAGAGGATCCTGACCTTTTACAGGTGCTCCATAGAGAGAATCCTGACCTTCTACAGGTGCTCCACAGAGAGGACCCTGACATTCTACAGGTGCTCCATAGAGAGGATCCTGACCTTCAGGTGCTCCATAGAGAGGATCCTGACCTTCTACAGGTGCTCCATAGAGAGCATCCTGACCTTCTACAGGTGCTCCATAGAGAGCATCCTGACCTTCAGGTGCTCCATAGAGAGGATCCTGACCTTCTACAGGTTCTCCATAGAGAGGATCCTGACCTTCTACAGGTCCTCCATAGAGAGGATCCTGACCTTCAGGTGCTCCATAGAGAGGATCCTGACCTTCTACAGGTGCTCCATAGAGAGCATCCTGACCTTCAGGTGCTCCATAGAGAGGATCCTGACCTTCAGGTGCTCCATAGAGAGGATTCTGACCTTCTCCAGGTGCTCCATAGAGAGGATCCTGACCTTCAGGTGCTCCATAGAGAGGATCCTGACCTTCTACAGGTGCTCCATAGAGAGGATCCTGACCTTCAGGTGCTCCATAGAGAGGATCCTGACCTTCTCCAGGTGCTCCATAGAGAGGATCATGACCTTCAGGTGTTCCATAGAGAGGATCCTGACCTTCTACAGGTGCTCCATAGAGAGGATCCTGACCTTCTACAGGTGCTCCATAGAGAGGATCCTGACCTTCTACAGGTGCTCCATAGAGAGGATCCTGACCTTCTTCAGGTGCTCCATAGAGAGGATCCTCACCTTCTACAGGTGCTCCATAGAGAGCATCCTGACCTTCAGGTGCTCCATAGAGAGGATCCTGACCTTCAGGTGCTCCATAGAGAGGATCCTGACCTTCTACAGTCCCACCCACATCCCATGTGTTACAGCCTTTGAAGCAACAAGTCCTCCAACTCACTCATACGACCAAATATGTCGTTTGTTCAAGCGCTTAATACGACCTATAATTACGTTTTAAAGTGTTCGCCCTCTCGTGCTCCTGTTGAATGCAAACGGTACAGATGGTCGTTTATTCACAAATAACCCTCTCTGTAAAATCCTAAATTGTAGGATAGTTTGGCATTAAAACTCTTTTTGATTATATTTCTAGCGAGAAGTGTATATTGTACTTTTAGAATCCACGTTCAGTCGATATGTAGGATCTATAGTTTGATAGATATTACGAAGATGATTTGAGGTATGCGGCAAGCTTCCATGTAAAGTTGAAAACAGTATTTCCGGTCTGGCCGTTTTCATAATAAAACCAATGATCAAATGATTTAACAGTGATATCTGCACTACTCATCCACTAAAACACATCAGCTTATCCTAGTTAATTATACGACATGTATTAGTTTAAATTGTGTACAATGCTTTTGTGTTTTTCCCATAGGTTTTTCTCTTTCGATTCTGAGAGACACATTTATTTTTTCAGAGGTTTTGATAGGCTAAAACATCGATTGTTTTAGCCGCAATGCATGTTGGGATATGGTGTTTATATGATATGAAATGGGAAAAACATTTTTTTTAAATAAAATAATACTTTATTCCGAGTGTTCTTGCTTTTCTCTTTGGAAGTCATCACATAATGGCATTGTAATACACGGTTCGGCTGCATTACATATCTGCCGTAGTTATTTATTTATAGAGCCCTGATCAGAAGACCTTTTGACAAACAGGAAGAACTGCCGCCAAAACTGAATACGTGACGTGGATCATAAATATATTAGCAATTAAACAACATCTTCCATTTCTCTTCACACAATACGTCTCCTTGCAGTATCAACACTAATTTGGCTGACTTTTATATTTGATCCAATTGGTAGATAGGCTGTATTTACACCATAACGGTGCACAGCTGATAGAAAGGGATTTTTTTGTAGTTTTTAAAGATATTATTTACTACCTTTCCAGCTCCTCACGCGGTTGACTATTACAGGTCTATACAGGTTCATGGTACAAAGCATAAGCTTCAAATCGAGAGACTGAAACTGTATTTTCCTTTACCGTTCTGTTTTATTTTCACAATAAAGTTAATAGTCACATTATGTTTGATATTATGTTGTTTTATTAACTACACCACTGTTTTTTTAACCCTAGTGGTTAAAGCATGTTATTGCATTTTGTTGTTGTTTTATTTGATGAAAACACGCACATACACAGTGTACCCGTGACTGTTACAATGAAGGCTCGATAATCAGCTCACGGCATATAGGCAGGGGTAAAGTGCCATTTTGTGGGGAGTGGACCTAACATCCTCTAGGGGGGTCCTCACCTCCTCTAAGGGGGTCCAGGGGCATGCTCCCCCGGGAACATTATTTTTTAAATATTGAAGTTGAAAGCATCACTTTGAGAGCAACATTAAAGGAATGGTATGCTCATGACACTCATTTTTAAATAATTATCATCCGATAAAACAGACCAGTCTATGCCAGTCTCTTAATCCGATGACATCATCAGTGATTTTAAATGATTTTAAACTGATTATATCCCGAAATAACATCAACACTGTGGGCGCCGCCATTTTCCGGACGTGACGTAAACCATGCGTTTGGTTTTCGAAGACACGTTGATCTCCATGTTATTTACTGTAGTTTCTCTCTTCAAATATGCCTCACTGTTTCGTGAAATATTGCCACAATTCTGATAGGAACAATCCACAGAATGCTCGGTTCCATCTGTTGCCAAAAGGTAAGCGTAAGAAGTACATTCGGAGGCAGTGGCTAGCGAAATGTGGCCGGCCCGAACCGAGAGATTCACAGGCTCATGTCTGCAGCGAACATTTCAAATTTCCGGACGACTACTCTGAGAGTATGATAAAACATAACATGGGATTTATGGAACAACCATTACTTAATGGAGAAGCAGTACCATCGGTCTGTCTGGTGTCATCACCGACCAGGACACCAGTTCGGCCAGTTGAGAAATCGCCCTCTGCAAGTGTGAAGCGACGGAGGAGCAGAAGTAGTGCTCGGAGTAAGAATAAGGTATGTTATAGCGCATTTCCATTGCAACGGCTAGCCCCGTTTTAACGTCCTTTAGCGTCCGGGCCAGGCCAGTTTTTGGTGGCCTTTCCATATAGCGTAGTTCCGGCTAGTGTGTATTTCCCCCCAGTTTTTTCCGGCCCCATAAAATCGTGATTCTATGGCCAGGGACAACGAAGCTGAGTATGCTAAACTAGAGAGGGAATCGCTAGCAAGGGTGGTACTACATGCATACATATAGTATCTTATATCATCTTCCTATTATACACACATGCATTTCCAAACATTTGGACTACCTATGTTGCAAATGTATTATCTTTTCAATTTACACACGACATCTATTGCACGTCTGTCCGTCCTGGGAGAGGGATCCCTCCTCTGTTGCTCTCCCTGAGGTTTCTCCCATGTTCCCTTTAAACTGTGGGTTTTCTCCGGAAGTTTTTCCTTGTACGATGTGATAATTATCTAATGAGTGGACCATTCCTTTAAGAGATCTATGGATACATCTCTCAACACCCAGATGAAACACAACTGTAAACAGATTTACTTTTTCTTTATGGATATTTTACTAATCACCCTTTTAAACTCTATTCTTGTTGTACTGTCATATAGTATTTCATAACTGTTTTTCCTTTATTCTCTTATTTTGTTTAGAACTATAATGATCATATTGATGTGTGTGCCTTGGAAATAATCTTTTACATAGTAATTGCATTCACTGAACACGGGAAATGACAATCCTGCCATCCTCTCCAGTGTCATGATGAGGTTCAGGCAAAGCACGGTTAATGTATTATATTCAAGGGTGCACAACGTCACTTTTTTAGTGAGTGACTCAGATGAGCACCAGGAGACAGCGCTTGCTACTCATCCCACACAAAGCGCGGTCCTCCTCAGTGTCTCCTTCACTGTCCTCTATTTACACTTCTTGCATGCTAGATGATGAAGATGATGAAGATGCACCTCCCTGTCTCTTTTTAAGCCTCCCATTTGCTTTCTTCAAAACTTGTTTCCAAAACTGTGAAGTCCGTGCATTTCCTGAGGCCAAGTTGAAGGATCAAATACTACGAAATGATCACATGACTTGAAGTCATATCTGATTTCAGATGTGGGAAGTTACGAAGCACACTTCTTCAAGTACTGTACTTAAGTACAATTTTGAGATATTTGTACTTTACTTGACTTTGATGCTACTCTGTACTTCTCCTCCACTACAGTTCAGAGGTAAAAGGTGTACTTCTCCTCCACTACATGTATTAACACCTTCAGTTACTTCACAGATCTGGATGAATGATGTGAAATATAACCAAGTGTTGAATCAGACTTTAGTTCCACCTGGAGTAAATCCACCAGCTACCCTGCAGTCTACAAAGTACTTCAGACTAGCAGCACCTCCACCAGCTACCCTGCAGTCTACAAAGTACTTCAGACGAGCTGCACCTCCACCAGCTACCCTGCAGTCTACAAAGTACTTCAGACTAGCTGCACCTTAACCAGCTACCCTGCAGTCTACAAAGTACTTCAGACTAGCTGCTCTTTCACCAGCTACCCTGCAGTCTACAAAGTACTTCAGACTAGCTGCACCTTCACCAGCTACCCTGCAGTCTACAAAGTACTTCAGACTAGCTGCACCTCCTCCAGCTACCCTGCAGTCTACAAAGTACTTCAGACTAGCTGCACCTTCACCAGCTACCCTGCAGTCTACAAAGTACTTCAGACTAGCTGCACCTTCACCAGCTACCCTGCAGTCTACAAAGTACTTCAGACTAGCTGCACCTTCACCAGCTTTGAGAACACTTTCATGATCAATCATTATAAAACACATCATATATATTATTCTGAAATGGACCAATCTGCACAACGACTACTTTCACTGTCTTTCACTATATTTAGATGAGAATACTTTCTACTTTCACTTGAGGAACATTTTGAATGCAGGACTTTTATTGTAACAGAGTATTCCTACACAGAGTAGAGTACTTCTTCCACCTCTGTCGTATTTCAAACTCTTCCATTGACACCCGGAGTTTTGGCACAATTCTGTTGTTCATACCGACGTTAACCCCGTCTGTGCACACGGCACCAGCTCTGTCGTCCAGTGATCTAAGCCTCTGCCTCCTGTAAGCTTCACAGGTCCGTCGGTTATGTCCTGCGCGGTTCGGCCAGCTCCAGTTCAGCCAGTCACAGAAAGTCTGAAGATGTTTTGCAGGGAGCGAAACGGCAACGTAGCTGCTTAATGTCTTTGTTTTTGTACCTGTCTAGAAGTGTACTCCATTGAGTGCTGACAAGGAACACGTGACGTTACGCAATTCAGATGTGTGCCACGCATGCGTAGCTGCGTACCAGTTATGTGCACCCCTGATTATATTATTGAGGGAGAATTGTCCGGGGCTAAAGAAAACACATTCGGGCCAGGCGACGCCACTGGTGCTTCGGCAGGACGTTCTTCATATTGGCAGTGTTAACACCCCCGGCCTCTGGCCGTGAAGTCTCCGTCCTGTGAACAACACCCTCCAGCTCGTCCAGCGCTGTGTTGGTATCTACATCCTAATGCCTGTTCATCTCTTTTTGTTTAATGATTGTGGGATAATAACATATTCGATCAACACCCCATGTGTGAGCAGGTCTGTGTGTGAAACGTGAGCTGAGCGATTTCTTTTCATGTCTTCACTCTGTGTTCATTCAACTTCTCACTGGTCTCCCTTTGCTCTCAGGCTAACACTTAATATGTATCTCTACCTGTCACACACACACACACCACACACACACACACACACACCACACCACACACACACACACACTCTATGGTCCATAAACGATGGTAGAGGAGGTTACCGTCACCATGGCAACAGACAGACTCCCACACCCCCAAACACTACTGTTCTAGTGTGGGGGTAGAATAATGTGTGTGTGTGTGTGTGTGTGTGTGTGTGGGTGTATGTGTGTGTGTGTGTGTGAGATGGGTTTGCTAAGGTCAGACGCTCACTGTAGAATACAAATCTGTCATGGCTGACACACTTCCTCCTCTCTCTCTCTCTCGCGCTCGCCCTGCCCTTCGCTTGACCCTCCGTCTCTCTCTCTCTCTCTTCTCCTCTCTGTATCCACCCATCCATATCCTCTCTCCCTCTCCTCTCTCTATCCACCCGTCCATATCCTCTCTCCCTCTCCTCTCTCTATCCACCCGTCCATATCCTCTCTCTCTCTTCTCCTCTCTCTATCCACCCGTCCATATCCTCTCTCTCTGTTTTCTCTTCTTCTCTCTCTATCCACCCGTCCATACCCTCTCTCTCTTCTCTCTCTCCACCCGTCCATACCCTCTCTCTCTCTCTCCACCCGTCCATATCCTCTCTCTCTCTCTTCCACTGAAGTGTGTAGGGCGATTTAATTTGATCCTTTCTCTCTGTTTCTTTTCCTCTTTGCACCCTCCTCCTCCTCCTCCTCCTCCTCCTCCTCCTCCTCCTCCTCCTCCTCCTCCTCCTCCTCCTCCTCCTCTCTCTTCCCCATCCACCCTGATCCTCCCTCTCTCCTCTGCAGGCTGTATATGATAGGGAGGACTTCCCCCTCTCTTCCCATCAGGTGTGCAGCAGACAGTGGAGAGCATGAGGAGGACAGAAGAAAGAGCATTTAAAGAGGGATCTTATTTCATCTTATCATGTATTAAAAACAATTCTGTAAACAACATATATAACCTCCATGAGCCGTGTGTCACAACGTATCTCCATGTTCCTGCTAACAGCCCTTTCTGTCTAAATCAGGGGTCTGCAACCCTTTTCACCAAAAGAGCCCTTTTGCCCCCTTTTCCACCAATTATTTTACTCTGGAGCCGCAAAACATATTCGATAGCTTGATAGCTCATAAAGTTGTATATATTGTTAAATTTGCATTTATTATTTATTACATTATAGAAAACTGTTCTCTAATAAGAAACAAAGAACTCTTATAAGGAGAATTAAAAAGAATACACAGGCCCACTTTGAAATAAATCAAACACATACAGTAGCTGCACCCTAAAGAGTTAGCTGATTGAATGATGACTGAAGGTCGTCAGCTGGCTTCCTCCCCGTGCTGTTCCTCGATACGTACAGGCTGCAGCACCTTGACGACTTCTCTCCACATATCAGACATCCCGGTAAACCAGCATCGTGTGCTCTGAAAGCAGAGAACTCTGTCCACGCAGAATGAAATCCTGTGTTCCTCCGGTACTTCTCTTTGATGTATCCATAGTTCGCTCATCGAGCCAGGGGTCAGGTTATTCGCCTGCAAGAAAAGGCGCTCGCGCGGGACCGTAGCAGGATGTGACGCATATTTTAGTTGACCTAATTAATACCGTTTTGTTTTTTATTTATGTCACAGTATCACCTCAAAATACAAGATACGAAACATTTTCTCCCATGCAACAAAATATAAATAGTCCTACAAATACTTTTATTTTATTTCCTTCTTATTTTTGTCTAAGCTCAAGAGAGCCAGAGCAGAGGGCTCAAAGGGCTGCATGCGGCCCCTGGTCTAGATGAGTGTCCACCCTTAACAGATGAAGTGTGTTCTTGGGGGGTCCCACACAAACACATCACTGTTTCTTCTCCTGACCTCCAGGTGAGAACATGAGGAAGGGTTTCTTTTCTCATGCAGGATTGGGGAGTAATGGATTACATGTAACAGGATTACGTATTCAGGATACATAAAGGTAACTGTATTCCCTCCGTTACATCAAAATAACATGTAATCAAATTACTGTTACATTACAAAACATTGTGTATTCCTAGCAGGATTACAGTGTTAGTAAAACCCCCAGTGTTTGTTGTAAGGAACACATGTTTCTCTTCTCTGTAAGCGGTACTTTCTGTAGGACAATACTTGAAGTGTGAATACTTCTACTGCCTGAATCCGCTTTACGCTTTTCACTTTCTTTGCTTAATTTCTTCAGTTTTTAAGGTGAACCTGTATGTTCATAAACTAAAACGGAGCATGTTGAGTATGTGCTCGTGTCTCAGTGTTGCTGTCTAGGCTACCTGACTGGTTACATTTGTTTTTACAGGTAACTAGTAACTGTGATGGATTACATTTGAAAGTTACCCACCAAAACCTGCTCTTATTTATTATCCAGATCATATCAGTCAACAGGTGTAAAAGAAGAGCATGTTGCTTAGGTCTGGGACATTGTTCACTGAACGGTCCTTGCTTCCAGAGCGGGGGGCAATGCAGATGCTTTCAGAGCCTTATTGTTGGTTTGAATAATGGTGCTTTGTGAAAGACATTCTCTTTTGATGATAATCATCAATAATGTGCATAATGCCTAAAGGTACATGTTATAATACCTTATCACTGCTGGTCAGCCAGGTCACATTAAATAACAGCTTCTGGTGTCAGGAGGCAGAGCGCGGCCTTCTGGGTAATAGTCCTGTAATGGAGCCATTAACAGCTTTATGATGAAAATATCTAACAGATTCTGTATATTTGTCACAGCATTATTTATGAAATGATATTTATGTAATCAGACATATATATAATTATATTTTGATAACAGGCACCGGTTTTATGAATGAATGAGCGCACGCCTGTGGGGGGGGGGCTTTAAATGGATGAGACAATTGTGTGTTTATTGTTGAATAAATCATCATTTTCAAAAGGATTTAAACACCATCAGTGTGCTTCCTTTTTGAGAGTGTGTGTCGGACCCCGTCATTGGACAGGGCGTTAAGCACCCAGGATGAGCCTCTTGGTCCTGGGTCGCTGGACTCTGCAGTCTTTATCCTCCTAAACCACCAGGTGTGCCAATCCAGAACAGATACGCTCCGCTGACCGAGAGCCGGAGATCCCATTCTGATGACCTGGATAACCCGTCCTCTTCACACAGCAGGGTAAGGACCAATAGCTACTCCAAAAGTAAAAGGCTAGAGGGAAAGCTAACGACTGGGCCTGAAACTCTGATTGTGGGCGACTCTGCTGTAAGAGATGTAAAAGGTCTGTGTAGTAAGAACAACACCACAGTACTCTGTTTCCCAAGGATGTGGTCTCTGACTTGGCTGAGAAGATCCTGCATATTGGGGCTGAACATCCGACTGTGAAGAATGTGGTACTACACATTGGAACAAATGATGTTGTGAAACAAGAGTCAGAAGTGCTGAAAAAAGACTTTAAATGTCTGTTGGAAACAGCCAGCTCTCTAAATGCAGAGGTTCATCAGTGGCCCTCTGCCGCCAGGCAGAAGAGGAGTGGAGAGATTCAGCAGATTGTTTGCACTGAACACCTGGCTTTCAACTGTCTGTATTGACCATTCTGTGCATATTATTGACAACTTGAACTTGTTCTGAGACCGCAGACATCTTTTTAAGGCAAATGGAGTTTGCCTGAACAAGTCAGGAGTGAAATTGTTTATCTCTAACATATTCAACTGCCTGCGTCATCAATCTGTTCCCTCTGCCAAGGACAAGCGACAAGAGGAATCAAAACAGGAGATAGACACAACACATCGCGCAGAAAACCCTGAAGAAGTATCACTGCACCCGCCTGAGGAATGTTCTGATTATGGGAGACCTATGAAACACACGGAGGAGTCTCCACCGCCCGCCACCCCTGTCAACGCCTTTGAGGATACTCCGTTCACCCTTTCACCCTCGCCCACCATCCTGGAGATTGTTGAACACAAGAAGGAGATACAGAGGGCTGGCACCGACTCCTTCCTGGATTTCAAAGACCGAACTAAGGCGATACGCAGGATTGGCAGCATGTCCTTTACCCCCGCCCCTCAACGACGCCCACCAAAATCACCAAAGCAGAGACGCGCACCATCTCCCCCGGCTTCATCACCATGCCTACCACAATCATCCAAACCAAAACAATACAAGGAAGATGGAAGCAGATCTCCAAACCTACAGTGTAGCCCTCACCCTGCCCTCCTATGAAGAGAGGAGCAGGGTGGTGGGTCCTCCCTCCCCTTCAAAGCCTGATAGGGATGTGTGTGTACAAAACGCTGCAAACTGATATCTGCTGTGTCCAGGCTCAAGGGGCGTATGACACTCTCAACTCTTTCCAGGACATGCCAGGGCCTGCCTGCCAGTAGCTTTGCCGATATCTGTGTTGATAGGTAATAGATTAAGAGCGGTGAATCATCTTAGATACAGGAAGCGCTCAAACGTTTGTGTGAGTTTATCTAATTTAGCAGTGATTCCATGTCAGCCACAGCTTGTTACAAAAAACATGACTGATAGTGTGTTCAACAAACTTAAACTAGCTTTATTAAATGTCAGGTCTTTGGCAGGTAAAACATTTGTAATCAATGATTTTATCACTGAGCACAATCTTGATTTTATGTTTTTAACAGAAACTTGGATTGAACAAAATAACAGTGCAGCTGTTCTTATCGAATCAACCCCTCCCAACTTTAGTTTTATGAGTCAGGAAAGAATGCAGAAGAAAGGGGGTGGAGTTGCTATTCTGTTCAATGATTCCATTCAATGCAGGAAGACATCGTATGGAAACTTTGATTATTTTGAATATGTGGCCCTTCAGCTGAAATGCTCCTCTCGAGCTCTGTTCCTAAATATCTAAAGGCCACCCAAATACTGTGCAAGCTTTTTGATGACTTTACTGAACTGCTGTCTATAGTGTGTGTTGACTTTGACCGTCTAGTCATTGTTGGTGATTTGAACATCCATGTTGACAACCCCCAGGACAGAGGGGCTAAAGAACTGTTTTGTGTTCTTGATAGCTATGGACTGACTCAGCATGTGACGGAGCCCACGCACAATCAGGGGCACACTCTGGACTTAATGATCTGAAAGGGTCTGAATATCTCTAAGGTTGTGGTGACTGATGTTGCACTGTCTGACCATTCCTGTGTTTTCTTTGAGAGCTCTATTTCTGTTCACACAAGTGTTCAAAAAGAGGTAACCACAAAGCGATGTTTAACTGAAAACACGAGGGAAATGTTTACTCAGAATGTTTCTTCCACACTTGCCCCTGCTAACACCTCAGTAAATGAGCTAGTAGATCATTTTAATTCAAAAATTCAAAATGTTATAGATGCCATTGCTCCAATTAAGGTAAAGGAAGTGACTGGGAAGAAAATATCTCCATGGAGAAAGGCCATGACCGTTAAAACAGATAAAAGAGAATGTCGAAAAGCTGAACGCAGGTGGCGAAAAACAAATCTCCAGGTTCACTTTGAAATTTATAAAGAGAGACTTGGCCTTTATCATTTGGAATTGAAAAACGCACGACAATCATTCTTCTCTGACATCATTACCAAAAACAAAAACAACGCACGTGCCTTGTTTGCTACCGTCGACAGACTAACTAACCCCCCAGTGTCAGTAGCCTCTGAATTTCTATCCACCAGGGCGTGCAATGACTTTGCCTTT
>CM070483.1:33048408-33180908 GCA_036324585.1 Champsocephalus esox | reverse complement strand
AATACCGTGAGGAAAGAGCTCATAACCCGCTTCAAGCTGTTGTCTCGCACGTTGGCAGAATCCATCCCGATCAAGACATGCATGCTAGATCCACGGTTTTACCATCTGAAGTTCCTTTCAGACGATATCACAGAGGATGCCCAGGCGCCCCTGACTCAGTTAGTGCGTAAAGACGGAGAGGTGGAAAAGTCGGGAGCTACAGGTAAATAAAGTTGAGCTAGCGATAATTGTTTTACAAAACAGTCCTACTTAAACCAGCCAGATTGTAAAACAATGTGTTTGTCATTAGTCATTAATGTGGCTCATTCTTGCTGTAGGTGAAGAGGAGAACTTCATCGTGGACAACGTTGGAGTGGAGCTGGAGGAAGAAAGTTGCAAAAAGGCGAGACTGTAGAGTGACTTTTTGGACCTCATTTCGAGAGCAACAAGAAAACACAGGTCAACAGTGATGAGCTACGGGATAACTGCCAGCAGACACCCCATATCCCCACCATGGATAACCAATCCATAATAATGGAGTGGTGGGCACAAAACACAGACCGCTTCCTGGCTACACCAGCACCCCAAGTGAACAGATTTTTTCCCTTTTCCCTGGTAGGCAACACTGTCACCCGACAGCGGTCAAGCCTCCTTCCCTCACATGTTGATGCTTTGGTCTGCCTTAATGCAAACCAAAAACCTGGAAAGGTGGACATCGTTATCGAGGAGGACAGTGACAGCAAGTAAAGTGTTGCGCAATGCGCACTGGATTGACGTTGCATTTATGTTCTTAATAGAGTTTTTGCAGTAGATTTGGTGATTCCAGTTACTCTTTTTTATTTAATCAGCCATGTAACAGCATGAAAGACAAATGAAAAGGCTTTTTTACAGTGTTTAATGTAACTGTATGAATTGAAATACAAAATACAGTTTTACACCTCTCTTTGTGTGTCTTTATTATGAGGTAACAACTAGTCGACTGCTATTTTGAAAAACGTGTCGACTAGTAAATATTGCTATTTGTGAAACCCCTACCATACCCCAGTGTTAATTTCATCAACGAAGACGAAAAATGTTCGTCAACGACCTTTTTTACATGACTAAGACGAGACGATGACGAGCTAAAAATAGATTCTTGATTACGAAAACTATGACGAAATGTAAATGTAGTTTTCGTTGACGAGACAAGACGAAGGTGTTACCCTGTTACTGTAGGCCCCGAGCCTGTTTTTCAGGTCTCAGGCTCGAAAATGACATTCCCAGAACAAATGACCATATCTTCCCTTCTAAAGGGTTACATTAATAATCTTTTTTCTCAAAGTAATGATAAACCTGTGAGTTGGATGTAGAAAAGTCAGAATCAATATAGATATTTTTTATTTTAAAGAAAATTCAGATTGAACATGGTAAAAAACTGTAAATTATAGTGTCCGTCCAAAATATATTTTGTACTTATAGTGAAAACTACCCTTGGATGATGGTAAGGTAGACTAATAGCTTTAGGAATCCAAAGTACAACATATAATAAGTACCCTGTATCAAGATTGATGCAAAACAAGTGATATTTGACCTTTTTAGACAGATTTAGCAAAAAAAACCTCTTCTGGGGACATTTGGGGATTTTCCTTATCTCTGGCCCCCCTTGTTCGATTTTGACATGTGACATCTCTTCCTGACCGTTAGAGCCAATAGAATCCAAGGGAAATTATCCCGCACACACTCATGTTAAAACAAAAGGTCGCCTCTTTGGGTATGCTAGCTTGCCTTAGAGGGGAGAAATATTGCTGCTCTGATATCACGGAAAAGCTGTTTTATTGCTTATGGATTATCAGAACATTTAAAAGGGGACACAGTCACATTGGATTAACCCATGGATTAACTACACCATCGTTTTTATCGTTTCAATGCCATTGAAGACCAGCTTAGACCAGACAAAGACGAAGGTAAGCCATGTTAGCGTTGTGGGCTACCTAGCGCCACTTGTTTTGATGTACGTTTTTGTTGATAACGTCGCGAGTTTGTATCTTTCAGTGTTGAGGTGGGTACCGTTAGATTTTGTGTCTCCTTGCGATCATAAACGATGTGTTAGATGTGCACCTAGGATCAGTAATAAGGGAGCTAGGAGTGATTATCGGTGCAGTAATAGGTTAGCATTTTTCGCTCGGGTCATTTAGATGCTTCTTATGAGACTTGTGTTTTGTTTTGGTAAAAATGGTTTCTATCGACAGTTAGCTGAGATTATTCCCGTTAATCTGGTATCACACATTAATAGGTTCTTAAATATTAAGATCCCCTGAGACACAGTGTCGTGAAAAAAAAATTAAAGTACCCGCCGGCGGGGACCTTCGGGCTTAAATTAAAGGTGGACTATCAGACAATAAAAATTAGTTGGGACGAATACGACCAACCTGAAGAGGCACTTGAAGGCGCACCATCCTGCTATTTATGCCACGGTAAATTAGCTAACTATAACGTTACATGATAAGTCGTAACTAACTCGTAAGTGGTAACACTAACTAAGCATATCAATTTGCTAACGTTAAGTCTATGTTACTGGGCAGTCGGCATTGACAACTAGTGGCAAATGTACTAGCTATCCATGTTGGCTTAGCCTTTCTTGCAAACAAGTTTTCAGTTTCCGGTAGCAAATGAATGAGCCTGGCTTCCAGGCTAATGTTGGCTGGGCTTGCATTGCAATAACTATCTTGTCACTGCAATTGTGTTTTTTTTCAAGATTACACAGCAATTTATTTGGAAAATATTTGTGTATGGTTTCTTATCTCTAAGGCCAGGTAGGCATATATAATAGGCTAGTTGTATTGTATTATCACATAATTAGAATCTTCAAAATCTAAACTTGATATTATTGATATACTATATTTTAATGATAATACTATTACCAAAGGCATATTTTAAAGGGATTAGCCTACATTTAATTAATTGGAATGAATCTGTAGGCCTTGTAGGCCTGTATGGGGAGTAATTATGCAATCTTTTTTTTCCTCACCTAGATCCCAGAGACGAGTACTCCAAACCAGCAACCTGGTGCAAAGAATGGAAGGAAACAGTCAACTATCCCAGCAGCGGTCTCCTCCTCAGGACCAAAATACAAAGCAGACTCGCTGGAACAAGGCACTACAGAAAAGGTCATTGCCCAGTGGATTGGACGCACCGGTCTACCTGACCGTACAGTTGAGGATGAAAATTTCATCCTTATGATGGAGACCTTCGATAAGAGGCTGAACATACCCAAAAAAACAAAATAAACAACTTAGTTGACAAGCTTTACATTGACGAAAAACTAAAATTCAAAGAAAGACTCGCCACAGCACGCACAATAACAATTGGGCTGGGCATATGGACAAAAAAAGGATTTACAGCATCATTCCTGGCAATTAGTGCATGTTACTTTTGCACTCAGGAGAATAAAGGGAAGCACATATTGTTGAGACTTGACCAGATCTCCCACCCACACACTGCAGTCTATACAGACTTGTGTGGAACGATGCACAGAGGACTGGGGAATACCAAAACACAACATTCTGACAGTCATAACTGATAACGGAAGCAACATGGTTGCAGCATTCAAAAAAAATGTACACGATGAGCCCAGCGGCTCTGAGGAAGAATCCCAGGAGAGTGATGAGGAAGACTCTTAGGTTGTCGAAGACCGAAGGTACATTCTTTTAGTTTGTAGCTGTTACTATTTTCAGTATTTTCAGTAGCAGGCTCAATGACAGATCATGTCATTGAACTGTGCTTGGTTATATTCTCTTTTAGCATTTAAGATAATATATGACTTTATTTACCCAGAGGGAAATTATTTTGCAGCAGTTGTGGTACAAAGTAAAATAGTGCAAATATATAGACTTCAAGTATAAACTAAATATATAAAAGATCAACAGTAACTTGGTACAAACCAAATATACAGCCAGAAATGTGACAGGTTAACGGTATGGATTATAATAAGTATAGATGTAAAGATGTGTGTATATACGTTGTGTATTGCATTGTGTTGCTCATGGCAATTACATTTGCCATGTTTTATTGCTTTCCTCAAACTGAACAGAGATCAGCTAAAAGGTTGTTAATGCTATACGGATGTCTGTACTTTGTCTGTTACTTGATATGAGAGTGCACTACAGAGGTGGTTCCCTCTGATTGTTTATAAGGCCAAGTGTATTCAAGGTGTATCTTATTCTATAGGTATGTATGCACTTTCAACATTTGTATGTGTAGGTACAGAAACATATAATGTTAAGGTGAGGGATAGTTTTATACAACAATGTATACAAGTTACTGCTTTGCACTGCATCTTGTGAGTGACTCTGTTGACAAGTTACTGACACACCATTGATGAATATAGAGAGTCTACAATGGACTAAGGTTTGAGTCACTGAGCCAACTCAAGTCTGTCATTGTTCATCATGTTTTGGGCATACGTGTCTTCACTTTTATTTGAGGTTTTGGAAAATAAATATAAGAAGGCTACAAAAATAATGTTTTGGTTCTTGACTTGGAGTAAAGAACATTCCACTATGTTACCAGTACCACTTGTATCTAAGTGCTCTGTCCTTACCTTAGAGGATCAGCAAGGACAACACAGCAGTATTGCATCATTGTGAGAGTCTAGAGATATCCAACTAACTAAGTAAAGTGTCAAGAGAGTGAAATGTTGCTTTACAAATTTCAACACTTGATACCGTCACCTTGATTCCAATTTCAGAAACCTGTATTTGCCTAACTGAATTGGTTTAAAGAGAGAAAACATTTTGACTAAAATGTAATTTTTCGACTAAAAGTAGACTAAAACTATGAAGGATAGAAATGACTAAAATGTGACTAAAACTAATAACCATTTTCGTCTAAAGACTAAGACTAAATCAAACAAAAATAGCTGCCAAAATGAACACTGCCATACACACACAATATAAAATGTGAAACAGTGTGACATTCTACATCAGAACCGTACTCGCAATCAAAAAATATCCAATTAGTCTAATAAGGTCCATAGTCTGGAGAACCGTTTAAACTTTAAAGTATGCAGAATCTGTATGGGGTCAACGTGGGGTGTGTTTGAGCTCTGTTCAAATGGATTTCCCATTCAGTCCTACGGGGCAAATGATCGCAGTCTTTCTGCGATTTGCATGAAAACGGCTTCGCCAATCTCTTATAAAAGACAATGCAACCCGATCCCAGTCATTCCGCATTTTTGATGTGTTTTTTGTGTGTTTCTTGTCAACGCTACCGGGCGAGTAGCATGACAACATTTGTGGCGGAAGAAGGAGAATAAGATGAGATTAGAAGATGTGTGCGAATGCTGTGAACTGTGAACATCTGTGGCTGAATTTAGCTGGACATGCAGAAGAAGCTGAATGTGTTATGAGCTGAATGGTAGCTGCTTTTAGCTACACAGAACAAGGCAGTGTGTTGCTGAAGTCAGCGGAGAAATGCAGAAAAGTGAAATGATTTGAATCAAAAATGTTACAGCTCAAAAGCATTGCAATGACTTTGTTGGAAACTTGAAAGTGAAATGTTAAACTGGAAGAGTAGGACAAATAGTGAAGAAGCTTAATATTTAAAAGAAAAGGTTTAACAAAGGTATAAACAACAACATGTATAGCCTTGATGTCCTGAAATAGCTGAATAATGTAATAGTTGAATGGGTTCTGCAGCTGAAAATAGTCTGAAGGAGTTAAATATCAGATATAAGTAGTGGTGAATGAATTTGTATTAAGATGAGAAAAGAAAGTAAAAAGGCTTGGGAAAGCAGCAGAATATTTGAACTGCAAACTTTTCGACTAAAACCATACGTCACCAATAATGTATAAAATATGTGGAACATGTTGAAGTCTGTATGAAGTCTCCATCAGACAGAAAAGAATAGGCTGAGACAGTCTGTTAAAGTCCAGTCTGTCAGTGTTTGTTTCTGTGCTGAGCACCTACTCAGAACACCTGTGTGTGTCCAGAGATCAAAGGTTTCCATGGTGATGTGTAGTGATCTGTGAGAGGAGAGCCTTTCCATTGGTCTGACTGAGAGATAAACCTCTTACATTTGAACGTTTTGTTGAAGAACCGTAGCAGATATCGGTGAAATGTCAACGCGTGAAGCGTCTCAGGACCCTGACGAGCGTCTGAAGCAGTTAGCGTAGGCAGACATTTATTTTAGAGTGGGCCAGATTTTTCTTCTGCGTATCAGAAGCTGTATTGCATTACATTTAGCTGACGCATCTCTCTCGCTCACAGACATGCTGCAGCGCTGTGCAGTGTGCACACAGTTCTGCCGGTAATGAATATTACATTTTGTGAGGAAACTTTTCCACCAATAATTCCAATAAGTATTCCAAAATGTATTCACTTCAGGTTTAAGAAAGTAACTGTAATCAGATTACTCGTTTTTCAAATGTAACGCCAGCTGAATACACTTGATTTTTGTATTCTGATTACGTAACGCCGTAACATGTATTCCGTCACAACCCAACCCTGTGTATATCTCTCCAGACTGTCCACCAGCAGATGAAGAACACCCACCTCTCCCCCCTCTTCCAAGGGACGAGGGAACCGTGCGGCAGAGTTTCCGTTAACATTTCTTCTGACAGCCCAGCAGCAGGAGAGGTGGGGAGTGGGAGGCGTGGGGAGAAGGAGACGTGGGGAGAGGGAGGCGGGGCTATTTCATCGTTATCAGAACATGATCGTATAGATCGCTGCTAGATGAGGGCAGTGGGGGCTCTTCTTGGAGTCTGGCTTTTTAAAAAAAAACAAAGTTCATTAGTGAACTTTGAGCCATCATTTATTTTGCAGGCAGCTCTCCACCTCTCTCACGTTATTATGGCACCCGCCGGAACCAACAATCAGTTTTACCGTAAATGAGTTTGGTTCAGAGGATAAAGCACATACAACATTAATTAAACTCGATATGTGTTCACTTGAATTTCACTTTGAATTCTTGGATATTCTCAATGGGTGAATACATTTTTTTATAATAATAATAAAATAATAAAAAAAAATGTAAAAACATTTTTTTAGAAAAATGTAAATGACACTGAAGCTTTCTCAGGGTGGGCAAATGAGTAAACTTGGTGGGCCTGGGCCCACCCTGGCCCTATGGTGGCTACGCCACTGATCTGAAGTGTGCTTTTTGTGTACTTTCGGGTCAATAATGTGGCAGATTAACTAAAGGTTTGCGGCTGCTGCTGTGAAGAAAGAGCAGGCTGTATTTACAATAGGCAGTGGCGGCTCCAGAGTATTTGTGTTGGGTAATCTCTGGTAGGGCTAACCCATACAGTGGGGGGGCTCAAATCATTTGCAATGTAATTACATACACGCTATGTCGCTCCCCTTGACAGTGAAACGCCACGCGTGAGGTTTAGATTATTTCCCTGTCTCAATCCAAATGGAACTGTATGAAATAAAAAGGCACATTTGTCTTGTAGTAAATAAAAAGGGCGACCTGGAGCCAATCCTGCAACTTCCCCACAGGTGAAAGAGCTGACATGCTGAAAGCCCAACCCCTGCAGGTCTGGGGGGATTCTCCCCCAGGAGATTTGTTGAAATACTAACATAAAATATACATTCTGGTACTCTCTTGAGAAGACAAATAAATACATCTATTACTACACGGCAAAAATGAATTCCATTTTAGTTTGTTGTTACTTTGTTCTGAGAGCTGAACCTGCTGCTCCTCACAGAGAGAAGAGGGAAGAGGCTGTGAATGACTTTACATTGTGGATAAGGGTGGATAGCCCCCATTGTTCTGTGTGTCAACATGAGAGACAGCCCACACATCAATCATCAAACCGTGGGGTCTTATTTCATTACGTGTTGATTTCTATCAACACGTAATGTTGTATCGATGTATATAGAGATGAACTGCAGCAAAAGTATTCTCCGTCGGGACTTCCTGCAACAACACCACGCCGTTATCTTGATTCTGATTGGCCAGAAGACATTATCAAAGATGTTCTATTGCGAAGACGATCACTACGTGACAAAAGTTTTCAAAACCGTTTCTAGTCTTCGGTATTTCCAGACAAGTGGCTACTGAAATCAATCTTACTGCTGTCTGTGCAATTTACTCCGTGCGAGTTGGCAGACTTTATTTTGCTTACTTTAACATCATTGTTCATGGTGGGGCTGAGCCATTTCTTGGTATGGCTGTTGCTAGTGCTGCGTACCGGTACTGGATTTGTAAAAAGTTTCGGTTCAAGTCCGGTTAAAACCGGAACGTCGGGAACCGGTACTTGGACTCGCAAAAAAACAACCACTTACGTATATTCTGGTGTCTGTGGTTATTTAAACATTCCCTGATAAACGTTATTCAGCGTCAATAAATGAGTGCTAATCCCAGTGTGCTCAGTGTACAACATCACATGTCATTTCACCTTCGATTCACGGTTTGAAAACGTTGCATTTCGCCACATGCTAATGCTAACCGGAAGTGAATAATTTTCAGAATACAAGTATTAAATTAATAGTGTGAACTTCCGATTTTTTCAGAATAAAACTGATTTAAATTAAATAGTGTATTTAATTCAAAATTACGCCATATCAACATTGATTTTAATTTCTAACAGTATGTATGTACATCACTATGTAGGCCTATGTAGTATGTACTGTATAATGTACACATGTAGAGTTGTAGAAAAGACATGGTGTACAGACAGTACAGTACACTACAGTCAGTCACTACAGTGTAGCCTATACTGTACAGTAGGTGTGTAACAGTGTAATGCGTATAGTCTACTCTACACTCTACCTTTCAGCAACGTTTTAGGGATTTAGGCTCAGTCAGCTCAAGGACTGTTTGGTTACTTTAGTTTGGTAAATGAAATACATGTTTGAACTTTGCACTGTAGTTGCTGTCATAAGTCATTTGTAGACTAAGTGGCAAAAAGTGTTTTTTTTACATTTGTACTTTGTAGAGAAATGTAGACACAAGTTGGAAGGGAGCACAATAAAGCTGACGAGTTTGAATTTGAGTTGATTATGAGTTTATTTTCAATTGATAATTAGCTCACAATAAGTTCACTTTAGTTACTCACACAACTTGACACAAGCCATGGGTTCAGGTCCGGAGTTATAAGTCCGGACCTGAACCTGAACCTCTGGACTTGAGTCCGGACCTGAACCTGAATGTGAGACCAGGTACGCAGCACGAGCTGTAGCCTACCCCAGCCATACCTTGGCGCCACCACTGACAATAGGCCTTAACATGTTGAAAGTATTTGTCATTTCATGCCCTCAAGAGGCATTTTGTTTAATTATTTAGCTTTTTTATTTTCCAACCTAGGGGTGTAGAGTTTGGGAATTTCAAGCTGTCCTCCACTCTGTTTTGAGATCAAAGCACTCTAGACTTAACGAGCTACACAATACACACTAATGTTACAATCTGAAGAAAGCCTCTTTACCAAGCTCCAAGCTAAGTTAAATATCTCAAAAAGTGTAAAATATATCAAAATTCTGAAGAACAAGTGTTATAGCTGAATGTCTTGTGATCATTTTAAAGTTGGAATGAAGTTTCTAGCTGAAAGTATGTGGAAGGAGTAGCATTTGGCGCACGGTGTCGTTAAAAGAGGATTTGAAGGTTCCTCCCATTGAGTTACATGTTAAAAAAAGAGTTTAAAAAGCTGAATATTTCAAAAAGTACAACATATTTTCATCATGTGCTGAAAAGGCTGAATATTTGATATTTGAATGGTTTCTGTAGCTGAAAGTAGGCTGACGTCTTTGAGAGCCAAACTATTTGGTGTAATAAGAAGAAGAAGACGGAGGAATAAAGAACAGAATAACTATATATATATATATATATATATATATATAACTATATATGTATATATGTAAACAGCATTCCACTAATAAGTATGTTGAATACTAGACTGTGTGTAGCTTCGCCATCACACAGCATAAGATGATCAATGATTGGGAATCTTCCAGGGTCTTTGGTCACAAGACTAACTCACTCACATCCTAGGAAGAAGAACTGTAGGAGAATGGAGCAGAAACAGAAGCACTCTCACAGAACAACACTAGTTGCATCTCCTCAGAGCCGGCATGTTAACTGTCTACATCTCCTTTCAGACCCTCTTAGCAACATTTTTCAAAAAGCCATTAGAAAGACATTTGGTCAGCGACTTGAACACAGTTCTCCCTCCAGCACACAGGTAGGACGATATGCAGATGTTCAGTACGATCAGCCGCAGAGGCTATCGGCTCAGCACAGAACATTGTAGTGTTCAGGCGGTCTGAGACTTTGATTTCACACACAGCACTTGGTCAAACTTATTACCTAGACTCTTTTCAAATCAATGTTGCAATTGAGTTGTGCTGATATGATGTAACAGTAAAAACAGCAGAGAGGAAATGATGTCATGACAGGAAGTGATGAAGTGTGTGTTCCTACCTGGCTCTCGGAGCAGCAGCTGGGCCATGGCCTGCGCGCTGCCAGCGGAGTTCTCTGCTACACACTGATAGAACCCCTCATCGGACTTCACCAGACCCAGGATCTGCAGGTTACTGCCATCCTGAAACACACACACACACAGACAGACAGACGTGCGCACACACACACACACACACACACACACACACACACACCCACACCACACACACACACACACACGTGTGAGAGAGAGAATATGTGTGTGTGTCCATGTGTGTTTTCTATTTCCAATGATGGGATGGGAACAGATTACAAGTGATATCCAGACTATGAAAATGAGTCAGATGAACTCGCTGCTCTGGCTTCTACTTGTTTCTACTCTTCAGACTCAGTGGAAGAACGTCGGGTTCCGTAGTGTAACCCTTGTTGTATTAGCACAGGCGGAGCCCTCTACTGGACTCTATGGGTACTCTCTTACCCCGCAAGCATTCTCCCACTGAGACTTCTATAGACGTAGCCGGCCCTGGGCGGGCCTACCTGAATGCGCGCGCATCACACCGTATAAAAGGAGGCCTCGCCTCCTGACTATCATCCTACACCTCTTGAGCAAGCGGAATAGGACAGACAGTGCCCCGAGTAGAGGGCTCCGCCTGTGCTAATATTACAAGGGTTACACTACGTAACCCGACGTTATATCTCTCACAGGCTCCGCCCTCTACTGGACTCGATGGGTACAGTGGGTGGAGCCCCACCCTGGATGGGGAGAGCCCCCTCGGCCCCGAAAGGGCTAACTAGCAGCCTCCCTCTCCTCTGTCATCATCCTGTTGGACCTGTCTGCTGCATTCGACACGGTGAACCATCAGATCCTCCTTCGCACTCTCCAAGAACTTGGAGTATCAGGCTCTGCACTTTCCCTCCTCACCTCAGACCTCAAAGACCGTACATACAGGGTAACTTGGAGAGGGTCCGAGTCCGACCCTTGTCAATTAACTACAGGGGTCTCTCAGGGCTCTGTTCTTGGTCCTCTCCTCTTCTCCCTGTACACAAACTCGCTCGGATCTGTCATTAGCCCGCATGGTTTTTCATACCACTGCTATGCTGACGACACCCACTTAATTCTGTCCTTTCCCCGCTCAGAGACCCAGGTCGTCGCACGCATCTCTGCTTGTTTAGCTGACATCTCTCAGTGGATGTCCGCTCATCATCTCAAGCTCAACCTTGACAAAACTGAAGTGCTTTTCCTTCCGGGAAAAGATTGTCCCACTCTTGACCTGACGATCAACATCGGCCCCTCTGTTGTTTCCCCGACCCAGACTGCAAGGACTCTGGGTGTGATCCTAGATAACAACCTGTCCTTCACTGCAAACATCGCTGCTACAACCCGCTGCTGCAGATACACGCTCTACAACATCAGGAGGATGCGTCCCCAGCTGACCCAGAAAGCCACGCAGGTTCTGGTCCAGGCTCTCGTCACCTCACGCCTAGACTACTGCAACTCCCTCCTGGCTGGTCTACCTGCATGTGCCATCCGACCTCTGCAGCTCATCCAGAATGCAGCGGCTCGTCTGGTCTTCAACCTTCCTAAATTCTCCCACACCACGCCGCTCCTGCGCTCCCTCCACTGGCTTCCAGAAACTGCTAGAATCCACTTCAAGACACTGGTACTTGCGTACCAGGCAGCGAATGGATCTGGCCCTTCCTACATCCAGGACATGGTTAAACCGTACACCCCAGCGTGTGCACTATGGTCTGCATCAACCAAACGGCTTGCTGCACCCTCGCTGCGAGGGGGACCCAAGTTCCCATCAGCAGAAACACGTGGGTTTGCTGTACTGGCTCCAAAATGGTGGAATGAGCTCCCCATTGAAATCAGGACCGCAGAAAGCTTACACACCTTCCGGCGCAGACTGAAAACTCATCTCTTTTGACTCCACTTCGAGCGATAGAACTACTAACAAATAACTGCTAACAGAGCACTTATATACTAAGAAAGGGCTGGCTTATCTAAAGCCAGTTGAGTAGCACTTGAAACGATTGGCTCTTTGAAACCTGATGTTCTTTTATGATTCTGTTTTCTTCAATGTTGTGTCTTCCTGGTCGAATGTACTTATTGTAAGTCGCTTTGGATAAAAGCGTCAGCTAAATGCAATGTAATGTTACTACACGCCTGCCTCCCTAAATCCCTAAGGATAACAGGAAGAGTGCCAGAGCCCCAGCCCCACACTCAAACACTGACCCCGTGTCGAGTGTGTGGACTAAAGTGTGGAGGGCTACCCCCCCTCCTGCTCTCGGCAGGAGGAGAGCAGCCCTCCAGCCCTGTAAGGGCCCAGTGCGCCCCTCCCGGGACTCTCCGAAGGCCCGAGAACAGCGAAGGCGCATTACGTCCGGGGAGGGGGTCAGATGCCAACTGACCCACAACCCCCCTCCCCCTACCAGTCCTGTGTTGCCCCCGCAAGTACAGACGAGGAGAAAGAGCCCGTTTTGTCCAAGAGATAAAACCTTATGAAGGGGCCTGGCGTCGACCAAGACGCCGCTGTGCATATATCCTCCACACTCACACCGTTGAATAAGGCTGTTGACGCAGCCACAGCCCGTGTGGAGTGTGCACGAACCCCCGTGGGGCAGGCTCTCCCTGCCTGTCCGTAAGCATGTGCAATGCACTCGCAGAGCCAGCCTGCCAGGCGTTTCTTGGACAGAGCTTTCCCGATCACCCCGCCCCCAGAACTGGGGAACTGCCCAGGGCTGGCCCACCTTCATCTGTGTCATCTCTGAGTACCACGGCGCTCCAACGCGATCCGGAGTCACTAGGATGACTGACAGACGTTCTCGCCTCACTCTCCTCAGGAGAGGGAGAATGAGACGCAGCGGTGGAAAGGCGTATAGCAGCTTCCTTGGCCATGGCTCGTGTGCGAACGTGTCCACCCCCAAGGGTGGGTCGTCGCTCCGAGCCACGGAGAACCACAGGGCACAGTGGCTGTTTCGCCGGCTGGCGAACAGATCCACTTCCGCTCTCCCGAACTGGGCCCAGACCTGCTTCACCACCTTCGGGTGAAGCACCAACTCGCCTGGCAGGGGGCCGCCCCTCGACATGAGGTCGGCCCCCCTGTTCTCCAGTCCCGGGATATGGAGGGCTCTCAGAGATAACACCACCTCTGAAGCCCATAACCACAGCCTCTCCGCTGTGGTCAACAAGGCGGCGGAGCGGACTCCGCTCTGCCTGTTGATATAAGCCACTGTGGTCCTGTTGTCGCTCCTGACCATTACATGTCTCCCCTGAATTAGGGGCCTGAAATGCCGGAGGACTAACACTACTGCCCGTAGCTCTAGGAGGTTGCTGTGTCGAGACTCTGTTAGAGCCCAGCGCCCACCTATAGCCCTCTTCAAGCAGGTCCCTCCCCATCCTGTTCCGGATGCATCCGTGAACACTGTGATGTAGGAGGTCACCCGTCCCAGTGGAGACCCCCTCCGGAGGTGATCCGGGGACCCCCAAAACCGGAGGTTGCCCCTCACTGAGGGGGGTATGGTCACCAGCCGCCGTTTGTGCCTCTTGGGATCCAAGCGCAGGCTGGAGAACCACCTCTGCAGGCGGCTCATATGTAGTAACCCCAACGGGACCATCATGTGAGCAGCCGCCATGAGACCCAGCGTCTGCATGACAGTAAAAGCTGTCACTGTTGCCCCCTGTCGCAGTCTGCGTACCCCCTGAAGAAGGAACGCATGTCTGCTCTCTGACAGGGTGGCGTGCAACGTGCCTGCATCGAGCACCACACCCAAATACAACGCCCGTTAGTGAGGTATGGGGGTGCTCTTTTTCCAATTGATCGCGAAGCCTAATTTGGTCAGATGTGTGATCAATTGTGCTGTTTAAAACATTGCCTGTTCCAGGGACCCAGCCATGACTATGAGGTCGTCTATTTAAAAGAAAACTCTCATGCCGTGTGCGCGCAGCGGTTGAAGTGCTGTGGCCACACATTTGCTGAATGTGCGTGGGGATAGGGAATAGCCGAACGGCAGCCTGTTGTACTCGTAGGCTATTCCCTGGAAGGCAAAACGCAGATACTTTCTGTGCTTTGGAGCAATTTCTACATGAAAGTACACGTCTTTCAGGTCGATGGTGGTGAACCAATCGCCTGGCTGCACCAGCCCCAGTAACTGTTTCATAGTTAGCATGCAGAATTTCCTGCGGGAAATGTGGCCATTCAGGCCGCGGAGATCTAGAATAGGTCTGAATTCCCCTGTCTTCTTGGGAACCAGGAAGTATATGGAATAAAGACCCTCTTCCCTGCGCTGAGGGTGCAAAACAGACACAGCCTGTTTCTGCACCAGAGCCTGAATCTCTGCTGAGAGGAAACTCATCCCCTCTCGAGAGGACAGCTTCACCTCTCGCATGCCCATAAAAGGGGGTGGGACGCTGCAGAACTGGAGTGAATAGCCCCGTTTCAGCGTCCTGTCGATCCACCTTGATAGTACACAGCTGAGTTTCCATTCCCCATAACACTGTGTTAAAGGACATGCCCTCAGCTGGGAGAACAGATTTACCTCTCGCATGCCCATAAAAAGAGGTGAGTGTGGGACACCCACAAGACAGTGGTCCATGTGATACAGTGGTACAGTGTATAGACATGTGGTACAGTGGGACGCTGCGTCCTCCTGTCCCTCCACCTTGTTAGCACACAGCTGAGTTTCCATTCCCCAGAACATTGTGTTTAATGGACAGGCCCTCAGCTGTGGGGCAACAGCTATGAAGCTGTGATACTCTCTGGTGACCCGTTCTACCGCAAAAACTCTTGTGTGAGCGCGCGCTCCACCCTAATGCTGTTCTCACCACTACGGTAAACAGCATTAATCGGAGTCTTTATAGGCGTAGTGTGTTTTACTAAGGTCCCTGAACGCACCGCCACGCGCTCTTGTGTGAGTGCGGACTCTGCCATAATGCAGCCATACAGTGGTGGGGCTCAAGTCAGTATTTGTAATGTAATTACATACACGCTATATCGCACCCCTTGACAGTGAAACGCACGCGTGAGGCTTTTATTAGTCTCCTTTTATCAGCTAAATTACATCGAGAGCAACAGGTGTGAGTTAAACAACACAACAGCCCATTCTGCTGATTCCACGTTACGTGGAATCAGCAGAATGGGCTGTTGTGTTGTTACGCAGCGGCAGAAACAAGACAAGTTGGCATATAGAATATGACACGGAGAGAGAGAGAGAGAGAGAGAGAGAGAGAGAGAGAGAGAGAGAGAGAGAGAGAGAGAGAGAGAGAGAGACAAGTTGGCATATAGAATATGACACGGAGAGAGAGAGAGAGAGAGAGAGAGAGAGAGAGAGAGAGAGAGAGAGAGAGAGAGAGAGAGAGAGAGAGGAGAGAGAGGGGGGAGGGGGGGGAGACAGAGGGAGAGAGACACAGGTAAACAGAGAGAGACAGACACAGCACACAACAGGTAGCCTGTATCTCTATCGTCATACAAAACACTTTTTCGAACGAACCATTATTACAAAATATATTCAAAACTCACTATTCACTCTTCAGATGGGTCGTGTGACTCTGGCACCTGTTCGACTTGTACCTCAATGCGAGGGCGTTTAAGAACAAATCTATCCATCCGAAATATACAATTAATCCTAGAAGTTCTGCTGTCTGTCTGCAATTTACTCGGCGCGAGTTTGGGGACTGTGAACGTGACGTATCGACATATCAGTAATGCATGATTCAGACCCAACGTTTCGCTCTGATTGGCTGTAGGTCTGTTCAAATTGCATTCGGAGGCATTTTGATCTGACCGCGGCCGCGCTGATATTATAACGCCAGAGAATTTTCACACCTTTAGTGTATAAAACTCCCCCACTACTTAGACTATTCCTGGCACCCCTCTAGCATAAGCCTGAATGGTCTCAGCCATATTGCGTCAGTAACGTGCACAGCAGGATCAGTTTGTGTGTTGTGGACACGACCGGTAGATTTTCGCAATCCGTGTTCTCAACATGCTTACTTTAACATCATTTTTCATGGTCGGGCTAAGGTAGGGCTAAGCCATTTCTTTGTATGGCTGGAGCCTACCCCAGCCATACCCTGGCGCCGCTACTGGACTTACATACTCAACACTGTGGGCAATCCCCACAGGAGCACTTTGGGGTGAAGGGTCTCAGGGACACAACGACATGCTGACTGCAGTGGGGTTTGAACCTGTGACCCCCTGACAAATATTGCGATTGCGATTCGAATTGCAATATTTATTTTGAAGCGACCCAATGTAAGTTTATTGTAAAATGCGGCCATAACTCCGACTAGGAAGGTCGTATCAACATACTCCTGTCTCTAGAACCCCCGCAGCCCGAGCTACGAGTGAAAGAACTAAACTTACATGAAACTTCCGTTGGGTTGCTTTGGGTTCACCTTCTATCATGGGCCACTTCTGATTGATAAACAATGGCTGGTGCATGTGTAGCACAGCACTTCTGATTGGTGTGGATGACTGACACACAAGAAGAAAAAAAAATGTAAAAAAAAAGTAAAAAAAAATCGCAGGCTTTGCGATTTGAAAATCGCATCATCTCGAATCGCGATTTCGATTAAAAATCGATTAATCGCTCAGCCCTACTACCCACTGCACCACACACCTCCCTTTTATATTTAGGTTTTATTATAATCCTTGAGTAATTATATTGGTACTGTAAAAAATGTATATGTATTTGGTTATTTTCTGTTGACCCCTTTTATAAACCTAGATATTCAAAATTCTTGGTTTATATATTTTTTTGAAGTTCCTTTAAATAAAGTCCTGCTGCCTTGCTGCCTTGCGCCTAACAGAGTGTTTCCAGGTTCACTGTGACTCACCACTATCTGAAAGTAGTCGCTGGGGATGACTTCTTCTCCATTCTTCATCCAACGGACTGTTGGGGGGGGGTTTCCGGTCACAGCACACTCCAGTTCGATGTCCGTGGACTCGTAGGCGTACGTGTTGGTCGGATAGTTCAAAAACTGAGGAGGCACTGCAAAAACACACAAAACAACAGAAAACTTTAACACAAAACAAAATAAATCATCATAATTAAAGAACTGAGTTCTATTTCACCCCCCATATATGAATAGGCTTTCGTCTGTTGGACATCTTCACCATGTGCTCTGTTTGACAAACCCCGTGATAGTCCTCAAGCTCTGTGATTGGAGAGTGTGCTCCGAGGGTTAAGCTGATTCTCGAACAGCACTTGAAATGGGATGGAACCACGGCAGACTGTCCACTGGATTTGAACGGGTCCACCGCGTCCCCCCTCCCCCACCCCGTCCCCAGAACTACACATGCTGGCTATTCTGTTTCGCAACATGTTCTCTATGGCACGTCTCTACTGGGAGTTGTAGTTTTAAAAGACGTTTTCGTATTTCCCATAATAAGAAGTTGCCAGTATTAAACTGTGTACATCCCTGGAGGTTTAGGGGACAGGAAACACTCACATTTAAAACATAATTAATAAATGGGTGAAAATTGCTTGTGCCCATTATGGGCAGCATTAATATATATACCCACATGCCAGCTAAGGTCAGAAGAGCTTTATTTAACAGCTGGTCTTATGTGTGTGACCCCTGTGATAACATTACATTACATTAATTGATAATCCTGAAACATGCACTTGTCAAGGTTCAGAGGCACATTTTGCAAATATGGCAGTAGCCATCGATCAGCTTAAGATAAGATATACTTTATTGATCCCAAGTTGGAACATTTGCGTTACATCAGCATGTGTAACAGTTAAATATGCAGTGGTGTTTATTTGAAAATCATTTAGTATAATCACACACATTCTGTGTTTTATATTCAACAATTCTGTGTTCTTTATTTATTGATTGTTCAATACCTGACAAGGCCGGAGATGAAATATCTACATACATCTTATCAGAGTATAATACATTATGTCAGTTAAAATAAGTGCTTCAACATAGTTAACATTGCTGGAGGTATGCACAAATATTGATAGATGTCTTGTAATGCACTGTTGAGGAACCTGCAACCCAAGTTTTCATTCAGTGCAGAACTACACCATATTTGTGTAGGCCTATAAGATATGTCAATAAACCTGAGAAAATCTTGAAATCTTGAAAGGGATGTGCAAAATAGTCATTACATACAGTCTTTAATTAACTATTAGTAGAGAATAACGAGTAATGAATATACTTTATAGGGATTCTATTAATATCTAATAATAAAAATATTTAAATGCAATAACATGCTTTAACCACCAGGTGTCCCTTTATATCAGCTGTGCACCTTTATGGTGTAAATACAGCCTATCTACCAATTGGATCAAATATAAAAGTGAGCCGAATTAGTGTTGATACTGCAAGGAGACGTATTGTGTGAAAAGAAATGTAAGATGTTGTTTAATGGCTGATATATTTATGATCCACGTCACGTTTTCAGTTCCTCATGTTTGTCTTCTCATTAGGGCTCTATAAATACAGAACTACGGCAGATATGTAATATGTAATGCAGCCGAACCGTGTATTACAATGCCGGTATGTGATGACTTTCAAAGAGAAAAGCAAGCACACTCGGAATAAAGTATTATTATTATTTTTAAAAATGTTTTCGGTCTGTCTCCGGTATTTGTTAATGACGATGTGCTGTGAGATGTGAGACTGGAATTGCACAGGGGGAAAATAACGTAGGCTATCTTTAGATGCGGATTGTGTTAAACTAATATGTTTAGGCTGTGGACCAACACTATACGTTGACGGGAAAGGGGGTAGCAATAAAGATAACACCATTAAACAGTTACACAACATAACAGAAATTCTATCGATAGCAGCGTCCCTAGCAACCACCTTGGTAACAATGAAAACGTCGCGATTTCCTGAAGTAATCTTCGTAATAACTAGCAAACTAAAGATCATGTGCATCCACTGCACACATCATCTGAAATAACAACTCATATTTCTTGCATCAAATGACATCAAAACGCATTTTAATGGCCAAACTAACTTTAAAATAGGCATTAGACTCCTGGCACTAGACTCCTGGCACTAGACTCCTAGCACTAGACTCCTGGCACTAGACTCCTGGTACTAGACTCCTGGCACTAGACTCCTGGCACTAGACTCTTGCCGCTAGACTCCTGCCGCTTGACTCCTGGCACTAGACTCCTGGTACTAGACTCCTGGCACTAGAGTCCTGGTACTAGAGTCCTGGTGCTAGAGTCCTGGCACTAGAGTCCTGGTGCTAGAGTCCTGGCACTAGAGTCCTGGCACGACAGTCCTGGCACTAGACTCCTGGCGCTAGACTCCTGGCACTAGACTCCTGGTGCTAGACTCCTGGCACTAGACTCCTGGCACTAGACTCCTGGCACTAGAGTCCTGGCACTAGACTCCTGGCGCGAGACTCCTGGCGCTAGACTCCTGGCGCTAGACTCCTGGCACTAGACTCCTGGCACTACAGTCCTGGCACTAGACTCCTGGCGCTAGACGCCTGGCACTAGACTCCTGGCGCTAGACTCCTGGCACTAGTCTCCTGGCACTAGACTCCTGGCGCTAGACTCTTGGCGCTAGACTCCTGGCGCTAGACTCCTGGCACTAGACTCCTGGCACTAGACTCCTGGTGCTAGACTCCTGGCGCTAGACTCCTGGCACTAGACTCCTGGGACTAGACTTCTGGCGCTAGACTCCTGGCACTAGACTCCTGGTGCTAGACTCCTGGCACTAGACTCCTGGCACTAGACTCCTGGCACTACAATCCTGGCACTAGACTTCTGGCACTAGACTCCTGGCACTACAGTCCTGGCACTAGACTCCTGGCACTAGACTCCTGGCACTAAACTCCTGGCACTAGACTCTGTACTAGACTCCTGGCGCTAGACTCCTGGCGCTAGACTCCTGGCGCTAGACTCCTGGCGCTAGACTCCTGGCGCTAGACTCCTTACTAGACTCCTGGCACTAGACTCCTGGCGCTAGAGTCCTGGCACTAGACTCCTGGTACTAGAGTCCTGGCACTAGACTCCTGGCACTAGACTCCTGGCACTACAGTCCTGGCACTAGACTCCTGGCACTAGACTCCTGGCACCACAGTCCTGGCACTAGACTCCTGGCACTAGACTCCTGGCACTAGACTCCTGGCACTAGACTCCTGGCACTGCAGTCCTGGCACTAGACTCCTGGTACTAGACTCCTGGCACTAGACTCCGTACTAGACTCCTGGCACTATACTCCTGGTACTAGACTCCTGGCACTAGACTCCGTACTAGACTCCTGGCACTATACTCCTGGTACTAGACTCCTGGCACTAGAGTCCTGGCACTAGACTCCTGGCACTAGACTCCTGGTACTAGACTCCTGGCACTAGACTCCTGGCGCTAGACTCCTGGCACTAGACTCCTGGCGCTAGACTCCTAGCACTAGACTCCTGGTACTAGAGTCCTGGCACTAGACTCCTGGTACTAGACTCCTGGCACTAGACTCCTGGCACTAGACTCCTGCCGCTAGACTCCTGCCGCTTGACTCCTGGCACTAGACTCCTGGTACTAGACTCCTGGCACGAGAGTCCTGGTACTAGAGTCCTGGTGCTAGAGTCCTGGCACTAGACTCCTGGTGCTAGAGTCCTGGTACTAGAGTCCTGGCACTACAGTCCTGGCACTAGACTCCTGGTGCTAGACTCCTGGCACTAGACTCCTGGCGCTAGACTCCTGGCACTAGACTCCTGGCACTAGACTCCTGGCACTAGAGTCCTGGCACTAGACTCCTGGCGCTAGACTCCTGGCACTAGACTCCTGGCGCTAGACTCCTGGCACTACAGTCCTGGCACTAGACTCCTGGCGCTAGACTCCTGGCACTAGACTCCTGGCGCTAGACTCCTGGCACTAGACTCCTGGCACCAGACTCCTGGCGCTAGACTCTTGGCACTAGACTCCTGGCGCTAGACTCCTGGCACTAGACTGCTGGCACTAGACTCCTGGCGCTAGACTCCTGGCGCTAGACTCCTGGCGCTAGACTCCTAGCACTAGACTCCTGGTGCTAGACTCCTGGCACTAGACTCCTGGCACTAGACTCCTGGCACTACAGTCATGGCACCAGACTTCTGGCACTAGACTCCTGGCACTACAGTCCTGGCACTAGACTCCTGGCACTAGACTCCTGGCACTAGACTCCTGGCGCTAGACTCCTGGCGCCAGACTCCTTACTAGACTCCTGGCGCTAGACTCCTGGCACTAGACTCCTGGTACTAGAGTCCTGGCACTAGACTCCTGGCACTAGACTCCTGGCACTACAGTCCTGGCACTAGACTCCTGGCACTTGACTCCTGGCACTAGACTCCTGGCACTACAGTCCTGGCACTAGACTCCTGGCACTAGACTCCTGGCACTAGACTCCTGGCACTACAGTCCTGGCACTAGACTCCTGGTACTAGACTCCTGGCACTAGACTCCTGGTACTAGACTCCTGGCACTAGACTCCGTACTAGACTCCTGGCACTATACTCCTGGTACTAGACTCCTGGCACTAGAGTCCTGGCACTAGACTCCTGGCACTAGACTCCTGGTACTAGACTCCTGGCACTAGACTCCTGGCGCTAGACTCCTGGCACTAGACTCCTGGTGCTAGACTCCTGGCACTACAGTCCTGGCACTAGACTCCTGGCACTAGACTCCTGGCACTAGACTCCTGGCACTACAGTCCTGGCACTATACTCCTGGCACTAGACTCCTGGCACTAGACTCCTGGCACTAGACTCCTGGCACTACAGTCCTGGCACTAGACTCCTGGCACTAGACTCCTGGCACTAGACTCCTGGCACTACAGTCCTGGCACTAGACTCCTGGCACTAGACTCCTGGCACTAGACTCCTGGCACTACAGTCCTGGCACTAGACTCCTGGTACTAGACTCCTGGCACTAGACTCCTGGTACTAGACTCCTGGCACTAGACTCCGTACTAGACTCCTGGCACTAGACTCCTGGTACTAGACTCCTGGCCTAGACTCCTGGCGCTAGACTCCTGGCGCTAGACTCCTGGCGCTAGACTCCTGGCACTAGACTCCTGGCGCTAGACTCCTGGCGCTAGACTCCTGGCACTAGACTCCTGGCACTAGACTCCTGGCACTAGGATGGGTTAAATGCAGAGGCCACATTTCACTGTATGTGCTGTGTGCTCTGCATGTGAGACCAATAAAAGAGGGTTTCATCACTCCTGTTCTATTCTATTCTCTTCATACCAGTGGATTCATAAATAGAGCAGATGGATGAAAGATTCTTAATTGGTGAAACATTGCAGGCACCAAACAAGAATTCTTAGACTGTCGGATCAAAGCTGAGGTGTGGAAGCAGGGTACACCTCAGAGTCCCCCTTTAACCATATCTTGGTTTAGAAATGTATGCAAATGTATAACCACTTCTGTGTTTAAGGATGGGAAAACAGCTTTCCTGTTCTATGTTAAAGCACCATCAGGTGTGGACCACTCTGATGAAAATCAGACCTAGAAAAGCTGCAGGCCCAGACGGAGTGGCATGTGCGGACCAGCTGACAGAGGTGTTTACTGATATATTCAACCTCTCATTACAACAAGCTACTGTTCCAACATGCCTCAAATCCTCAACCATCATTCCAAAAAGACATCTGTGAAGTGCCTAAACGACTATCGCCCGGTCGCGCTTACACCAATAGTCATGAAGTGTTTTGAGAAACTGGTGCTTGCCCATATCAGAACAATCATCCCACCTGACCTTGACAAGCATCAGTTTGCCTACAGGCCAAACCGCTCCACAGAAGGCGCCATCAACTCAGCCCTCCACACCTCTCTGACACATCTGGAATTACCAGGCAGTTATGTGAGGATGCTATTTTTGGATTTTAGCTCTACATTCAACACCGTCATGCCCCACAAACTGGTCAGCAAACTGAATACTCTTGGCTTTGGCTCTTCACTTTGCTCGTGGGTCATGGACTTCCTGACTGACAGAGCACAGCAAGTCAGAGTCGGTAAGCACCCATCATCCCCCCTTATACTAAACACAGGAACCCCACAAGGTTGTGTGCTTAGTCCCATGCTCTTCACACTCTTTACCAGCGACTGCACCCCCATCCACACCTCCAACTACATAGTAACATGTGCCGACGACACCACAGTAGTCGGTCTTATTACAGACAATAAGGAGACAGCCTACAGGCTCGAGGTGGAACATCTGACTGACTGGTGTAAGGAACACAACCGTGTCCTTAACACCTCCAAAACTATGGAGCTCATTGTTGATTTCAGGAGGACAAACAAGGAAGTCCATCTCCCCCTCCACATCCATGGAGAAGCAGTGGAGAGCGTGAGACCTACGGTTCCTTGGAGTCAACATCTCCAATAAATGAACATGGACCTCAAACACCTCAAACCTGGTGAAAAAGTTACAGCGAGCAGAGACTGTTTTTCCTGAGGAAACTGAGACAGGCCAGGCTTCCACAAAAACAACTGGTACACTTCTATCGGTCGACCATTGAAAGCACCCTGTCCAGCTGCATAACTGTGTGGTACACCAGCTGCACAGCCGCAGAGCGGAAGGACCTGCAGCGGGTGGTGAAGGCTGCTTAGCGCATCGTTGGGACTGAGCTGCCCAACCTTCACAACATCTACAAAAGTCGACTGCAGAAGAAAGCCAGCAGCATCATCAGAGACATCACACACCCCGGCCACTCACTGTTCGAACCCCTGCCGTCCGGCAGACGGTTCAGGTCAATAACAGCACGCACCAACAGACTGAAGGACAGCTTCTTCCCCAGAGCTGTGGCCTCCATCACTCCCATCCCTGTCCAACCACAACACGCACTATAACATGCACACATACAAACACACTACTTCCCATCAAAGACTGCCACCTAAAATACCATGTTATTTATTTGTATATTTATTAGTAACTATTTATATTTAAACATTGTAGCTTTATATATTCTAACATTCTGGTAAAGTGCATATGATGACCTACTATCTCTGCTTTATCACTGTTTTTATGGATGTGTTCTTATTTATGTTATGTATTGCATTGAGAGATGCCAACTGAATTTCGTTGCACTGATGTGTGATGACAATAAAGATATATTCTATTCTATTCTTCTATTCTAATTGGAAAAAGTAACCCTCATTGTTGGTAAAATACTGAATGTACTCTTCTAATATCAGAGGAGCACATGATAACAAAGGTCTTAGGTAGCTGTGTACGTAACCGGATGTATGATTACCTAGAAGAGCGTCCGGACCAGGCCCGGACTGGCCATCGGGAGGACCGGGAGGTTTCCCGATGGCCTGGCCTGCTAAGTGGCCTGCTGGCCTGAGGATTTTTTTTTATGTATGTATTGTGAACGCAACGCTGCGCAAATTGTAAGGAAATATTTGTATGTTTTCATGAAAACTGTGAGCTGGTTTTTGGGCCTGCTAACATGTGCTTTTTGAGGACAAAGGAAGAGGGGGGAAGGTGATGAGTTTACATACAGTTAACTCAGATCCCTGAGAATGTTTTTCTGGGTTAAACCATCGGTAGGGTTAAAGGGGGAGGGACATTTTAATGAGGTGCATCCTGTAGGCCTTCCCAACACCTGTGGCTTTCAAAGCTGCCCGCGCTAATTCCCTGTGAGACAGCGTGTTAGTATCTCCCAAATGAAACTCCACCCCTGTTGGTACTAAAGGCTATCCAGCCTTTTGCTCTCTCTCTCTTCTCGCGTCGCTCGGACTGGAAGGTTCTGGCGGCCTGTGGGCAGGAGCCAGGAGTAGGCCTGCTCCTGACATTATGCATATGATATAATATGGTTTTGTATGGTAATGTATTGATTGTATTGCATTGTATATTACCATTAAAGTAGATTATTGTTAAACGGTTACTTGTATGCTCTGGACTCCTTCCTGTAAGATATCAGCTTGTTTAGGGACGCGCGGAGATTTGGAAAAGCGGACAAGTTCTCCACAAAATCTCCCAACAAATGGTGACCCGACGTTTCTGAATAAACAGAGCTGTGAAAGGGTTCAGACGACCGCAATGGGTCGGGAACAAACACTTTTAGACGTCTCAGACAATCAGGCGGGGCCCTGCAACTCAGGTAAACAACTTTTGGATTGTCTGTCGGCGTTTCACGGTGTTTTTTGGTTTTTAAAAACAAAAAGTTTAAATGGAATATACGATGCATATTATACGCTGTTAGGAAAGTTATATAAAACACGTGAACGTTGATCGCACGGTAAACAGAGTCCGGCGTGACGAGAAATAAAGCAGTTTAGCGTGGATCTCAGGTAGTTTATTCCTGAGTGGCGTAGAAACGGTGCAGTTCGTGGGTTGTAAGGTGAAATTCCTACACGGCGAAACCTGGAAGCTCGATATACTCAGATCGAGTCGCCGTTTAAAACTGGGGGTAAAATAGCAGACTAAGACCGATAAATTAAAGTGTCAGCGGTCTGCTATCTGTTAAATTCTTGGGAGAGACCGCAAACGTCACCGACAGTGTGACGAGACCGGTTCTCGTTTCCCTTGTCTGTAAAAATTAATTTGAAAGGCTGACGTAAACATAACGTTGATCGCAAGGTAGATAGAGAGTCCTGCGTGACGAGATATGAAGCACATTATCAGGCCTGACAAACTGTACGGGGAATAAATCTGTGTGATTTTTACCTAAATAATCCTGTGTGAGCGATTGTCTGTGGAAATCAGACAATCGCTCAGAAGAGTGAAGCTCATTTGTGCTCTGCTGCTGCCATCTAGTGGCTGAAAGGGGGGGAAGCACGTTAATTAAGTCAGATAAATAAAAGCGAAGTCAATATATTGCGTCAGAATAGTAAAGACAATTCTGAAATTCCAGGGAGTTATCGGAAGCAATGCGAACAGATTAAGAGATTGTTGATATTTTTGGTTAGCAAACAAGACATCTGATTATTATGTCACACATGATAATCTTGTTATAGAAACTAGCTTAAAATATTGGAGAAAGTATGTGGATGTTCTTTCGTAGTGTGTGGAATATGTGATGCTGGAAACATGTACGTTTTTCAATGTATAGGAGAAAATGGTTTCCTGAAAGAGTTATGTTGGGTAAATATGTAGCAATGGATGAAGCAATTTTTAGAGTGAGTTTTTGTAATAGCATTAGTAGACATCAATTATGTTGTTTAGATGGCATTTAACAATTAAGACAGATAGTATGATTAGAAAGAGTCAGAGTGGAAAGGGTTGGATTTATTTAACCTCAGTGTGCTAGATTTTTTATAGGTAGTGCGTCCTGAGACCCGGACTCCCCCTCTGAGTTAGAAAAGGCTATGATCCCGACCCTCCAAGCAGACAGAACACCTTACCCAACAGGAGACTCCTCCTTCTCCATCGAACAGACAGAGAACCAGAGCTGAAACAACAACAACAACAAGACTGCAGCCAGAACTATCTCCACCTGTGGCATCCAGAACCAAACAGCATGCTGACAGGCAGAGATCTACGCTCATCAGTCCCTCAGACGGGACCATGAAGTTCCAAGCTGAGCACAAGAGCAAATTGTGGGACATGAGAGCAGAATCCGCCCTCCATAAAAACAGCAGGGAGACTGTAAAGGAGGAGATGAAATGCAAAGCAGTGCAAGAACATTGGCAGGATGGGGGCTGCAGATGTAACTGGGGCCAATGGCCGTCACACAGCAGATGGATTGAACAGCTGATGGACTGAAGAGAAGACAGAATCAGAGGAGTTGGCATGGTCGATTAGAAGTGAGGAGGCCGGGGTCACGGCTTGAGAAAACCAGAGGAGGAGAAAAGGAGAACGGGAATGAGTGAGTTTACACATAAACACACTTATTCACAAAACGCACATTTAAAGCATAAATACGTAAAGACAGAACGATTTAAATTAAGAATAGCAGTCAAGAGGAAACTATTAGAGTAAAATGAGAACACACTGAGGGTTAAAGGGGGAGACATGGCAGTAGAACCATATTCTTCAATCTTTTCATCATGTTAACAACATATTCTAGATTTTTATTCACGTGTGAATAAAGTAGTGGGATAGTTTTAGGAACCACTCTATAAGACAAATCTTTATCTGTATGGATAATGTTAAAGGGAGAGCTGGTGCCAAGCCAGATATAGTATTCCAATCTAAATAATTGATTTCATCCATTGTAGCATAGTTATTACCATAGGAAATATGAAATGACTTCTGTTTTTAAATCCTTGATAAAGGAGGGAGTAATTGTAGGCATGTTCGGACATCCAGGGTTCCACACACTGCTAAAGAGTTTAACATTGAAGACGTGTGGTTGTTATACCATTGTTATCATGAACAGAAGATAAATATAAATAAGTGAAGATAAGAAGATGTATTGACCATAAATTAGTCAATTGGTAAATAAAAATAGCGGAAAAGAGGAGAACTATTAAAGTGAAGTGGAAAATCAGTCTAAAACACACTGATAGGAAAAGGGGGGGGGCATGAAGGAAGTATGCACTGGACTTTTTATTCGTGTGTGAATTTGGTAGTGTTTTAATTTGTTACAGTATTGATCAGTTCAAAGGGAGAGTTTTAGAAACAGCTCTATAAGATCAGATACATATTTATTTATATAGGTCATGTTGAAGGGAAAGCTGGTTCTAAACAAAATATAGTATTTCAATTTGAGGTACTGGTTTCATGTTCAGACACCCAGAGTTCCACGCACTGTTAAAGAGGGTAACATTGTTCTTTAAGTGCACCAGAATTGAAGCTGAAATATATCTATTAGACATTTTAATACTAATTAGGTGTAAATGAATTGCAGTAGTAGTAGTACTCTAAGGAAGTGAGTTTTGTACCAAGTTTCAGGAAAGGTGGGAGGCAGAAGTCCCAATGAAAAGTTAGTGATATCTTGAACATTATAGTTGTAATTGTGAATTAATAAATGATGGCGCTCCATATATACAGATTTTTATAGACGGAGGATGCTGGCCTGTGCTGGAAGACGGAGTCTCTGCAGAGCACGACACATGGCCAAAAAGACTGAGACCAACTGACCGACAGGGTAACTTGGGAAAGCACTCTCAATGACTGACCCTGAGGTGTACCTGACCAAACCTGACTTTACAACCTGACAGTGTGAGTGTGGGTGAGTGTATGTCTGCACCTGATCAGTGCAACTGCATGATTTAAAACGATGACTAATCAAGCATGTTTTGGACTAACACATTATCTTTGTGTGATAATAATGTGTGAAATGAGAGGTTTCCTAACATTGCACAAAAGGGGAAACCGTATCTAATCTGCTTGATGATATTTCACTCCCACAGGAGGTGGCCGTTTGCAGAATGTGAAGCTCAAACTAAAACATGAAGATTCTGTTTCTTTTAGGATTGAAAGATGGAGAGAAAACACTTCATTTCACTGAAGTGTTTACTGGGAAAAATGTTTGGTATTGTCTTTATAATCCAATATGACCTGAAGGTTTTCTTCGATTTTGTTTACACATGAGATAATGTGTAAAAAAGGGGGAGTGTAAACTCTACAATGTACATTTTTCATTTAGGGACTGAAAGGAACCGGCTGCTGTTCAATCTGACCATTGATTGACAGTTTTAGAATTGACCTGCTCCATATTTGGGGACAACACACTGTTTGATGAATGTTGACATGTCTCTAATATTGATTGAATTATAGCAGGTAACACAGATTAAGAATCAGTGGCCAAGGGGCTGCTGGGAGAGATGTTAGTCCAGAATGGAATACTGGAGAAGCTGACCTGTGAGTAATGTTTCAACAGACAACATCATGTAACTAGCCTGGTAAAGAAGTAAAAGCCACAGACTTAATTGTTTAGGTCATTATGGGGATATACATTTAATCTAAATTCATAATAGAAATACATTTGATGACAGTTTGTTGGAATTCTGTATTCATTTTTTCAGCAAGATAATATCTAAGCACTGACGGGTAAAAGCAGTATCACCAGGAAGCCATTCACTTTGTTAGTATTGTGATTTGGGTTGTTTTTGAATCCATAACATTAGTGTGTTTCTTTACCAGAAACATTAGCAGTTCAAATCATATTTAGATTTTTAATGGGATCTCAAGGATTTTATTTTAAGATAAACACAGATGCTTGTCAGAAATTCAGAGCTATTGAAATATGTTATTTAGTTTACCTAAAGATGTTGGGGTTCTTATTTAGTTGGCACAGTCCAAGTATTAAGATTCTGAAGCCACACAATTAATTTAGAGAACCTGTGCACAGACGTCTGTTGTTTTAAGACACCCCACCAACAGGCTCCAAGTTGCCTACGCACTGGTGGGTCAAACAGCCGAGGGCCCCAGAGCCCGGAGCGTAGGCTTGAGGGATTTGTATCAGATTTCTCCACACAGGTTGTTGACGCCAAAAGGGGGACCCGAGACGCAGGAGGCGGACTGTCAGCAGAACAAAGTGGATCAACCCCAGGCTCTCCGGCCCCGACCGAGTGACCCAGAGGACATCCCATGCCGTCCGCCTACAAGGAAAGGGGGACAACTGGTACCACTGGAGCCAGTGTGCGGTCGGGAGAACACCTGCAAGGACCCTAGACGACATCAGGACGGATCTGGCTCTCGTCATGGAGGTCGACTCGGATGCTGTCATCAGCGGACTGGAGGAGAAGGACCTCGAGGACATCCATCCAGCAGTCGTCCCAGGAGGCATCATCATCGGACCGGAGAAGGAAGATCGGGAGGACATCTATTCAGCAGCGACTCGGAAGCCGCCAGCGGATCGGGGGGGACAAAGACACGGCAAGCCAGGATGGCACAGGGGACTCCACTCTCCGCTGAAACAGGAGTGTGTGTTAAGTGCAACAAGACGGTGTATGGAGCCAGCCAGGCCTGCCAAGGTTCTGGCGGCCTGTGGGCAGGAGCCAGGAGTAGGCCTGCTCCTGACATTATGCATATGATATAATATGGTTTTGTATGGTAATGTATTGATTGTATTTTACCATTAAAGTAGATTATTGTTAAACGGTTACTTGTATGCTCTGGACTCCTTCCTGTAAGATATCAGCTTGTTTAGGGACGCGTGGAGATTTGGAAAAGCGGACAAGTTCTCCACAAAATCTCCCAACAAAATGTAGGTCTGACTCTGCCTCACAGAGGGTGACTGGCTGTCTCCATGATGTGGCCTGCCGACATGGCCACTTTCAAACAGACCATACACTAATGCCCTCGATTGGTCTCTGTGTCATTCAAGCTCAGGAGGGTGTGTGTGGCGCGAGCGAGAGAGAGAGAAAGCGCGCACACTGGTTACGTGTATTGTTGTTAGCATCTGGTGCTAGCTAGCTGCGCTAACGGATATAATAAGCTGTCAACAAGGTGGAGGAGAGTCCTCTCCTGTCAGACTGAGGGACTGATAACTACAGCTCAGGTGAGGTAAATGACTCTTGAGTGTTTAGATAGTTAACTTAGTCTAAGTTCTCTGTGGGTCTCAAACGGTTTGGTCGCCATTTATGTAAACACATATTTCCATTTGAAGGGGTAGTGATTTGCAAAATATGCATGAATACTACAAATAAAACGTTAACTTGGTGAAAAAAGGTAAGATAAACTTTTAAAACTTGTTGAGAGCTGAAACTAGTCTTTGCTGCTGCCAAAGAGGAGCAGGGGGGAGAGGGGGGAGACAGGAGAGGCTGGTTCAGGAGCACAGACACACTCACAACTATAAATGAAACAAAAACAAATAAACAAGTTTCAATGTTTTTTCACATTGGATATGGTGTGTTATTGGTTATGTCCATGTTCTTATGATTTTATGATTATTTAAATGTATACAGTTATGTTTCATATGGGTGTAGTCTCTTTATTTCCCCCTCAAAGTGCACCAGATTGATGCATTTAAGTCCAACATTTAAAAAAAAACCCCATCTTATCGGGGAGGCATGCCCCCGGACCCCCCTAGAAGATTTGAGGTCCACCCCCAATTAAAATATGTTCACATGGATAGGTTCCTAAATAGATTTGCACATTTTTTTTAAATGGTGACCCATGTCCACATGTTTATTCTGGGGTAGTAGATTTAAAGTGTAGGGCTATCACTACGGGCAGCAACGCTGTAAATATTGACAAATAAATCCAGGAAAATGGCACAAAAGAAAACTGGTAGTGGCCTGGCTGGGTGTATAATTCCCGGCCTGACTTATTGGTTAGGAAACACTGTTTTAGGAATATGATAGCTATGTGACAACGATTAACATGATGATTCAGCCTCTATGGAGATAGACATATGACTATGATATGTCATGTTTATTGCTTACGCAATCTGAACTAAACATTGAATACTGCTTTGAACCGGTATTCCTCCATTGTGACTGAATAACACCCTCTCTTGTATATGAGCATGTGAAGAACACTATTCTGGGAACTATTCGTCCTACGTAGCTCTGTATGTGATGACTACTTCCATTCTTACAAGGATAATAAATACATGTATCCTGATATTTGGTTCAGGACGAGTGATATTTTTCTAACACTCATCTTCAAGTGAGCAGATCTCTGCCTGCATGCAGCCAATAGAATGTTTCATTCTGAAGGGTGATCATTTGTATACCTGCGTCTTTATTTATTCTCACACAATGTTGTTATATATATTTTTAGAATCCATATTGTCTCTAATCCTTCACATCAAATCTCATCTGTTGCCATGGGTACGACAGCAGTTACTGTCTATGACCTTTTCTGCTTGAAAGGTTTTCTCAAAAAAGTTAGAAAGAGGTAAGAGGAACAGCTGAGTGTTTCTTCAACAGTGGAAGACAGCAGCTCTGCCCTTGATTACCCAGCAGCCTCTGCAGTGTTCGAGGAGTTCTCTGAGGGTCCCCTGACGGTTTTTATCTCCGGAGCTGCGAGTTAAACACAGATTTCCTGGTCATCTGAGACAAACTGAGACACACACACACGCACACAGACACGCACGCACGCGCACACACACACGCGCACACAGACACACACACACGCACACACACACACCCACGAGCACACACAGACACACACACACACACAGACACGCACGCACACACAGACACGCACACACACACAGACACACACACACGCACACACACACACGGTATTAGCGATGCCGCCTCTATAGCTGCACCATAATAACTTCCCGCATTCAAATGGAAATCAGCTCAACATTCATCTCACTGAACATCTGCTGTGTCTGCGATGATCGCACCCAGTGAAGGACATTCATACACACACTCATTCTGAGTTAAACTCTTCATGTGTAGAGAAACAGCCTCTTTCTTTTTGCACTTAACAACTTCATATGTGTCATGAACTGCATCCATGGAGCAGCCCTTATTGTTCACACTGCATCAAGATGTTTTCATGCATTCAGAAAAACATTTTTAAAATACAAAGATATTTATGGTACCCCTTAATGACAGGGTGGACAGCAATGGCAGGGACACATGCAACATGTTCAATATTATTCTGAAAATAGAATGTACATTATCAAAATGACTCGTTTTATCAAATAACTCGTTGTGGACAATAAAGGCATATAATTATTGTTTAAATGTAGTATGATTTGACCACTTATTACACACACTGTAGTAAGCAGAGCAGTGTGTGGGACATGCCAACATCACGTACATCCAAGGTATAACATGAAGGAAACACATTTCAAGAGACCTATCATTGTACTGATATGTGTGTACATGTTTGGCCTTTTATAATAAGACCTCAGAGTTTCATTATTCTGTTACATTGTCAGTGATTCTGATGGGGACGCCAACGTTACTTTATAGTGATATTGACCCAGTTATTAGATTTTAAAGTTCACTTTGTGATAGTTGTTTTGGTATTTAGATAGTGATGTATTATTTACATTGCAGTATGTATGCAAATGCACATTTATTTAGATTTAAATTCGGTGTAAATATTTGTTACCATCTCTTACAGCTTATTGTCTTCCATTGTTTATGTTTGCAGCACCATACACCAAAGCAGATGGTAATCAACTTGATTCTGATCCTGATATACAAGAAGAATAGTAGTTGGTCCATTCTTAAATATGCTTGGAATAGGTACAGGATTTAAAGAAAGTAAATCCCCCCCACCCCTTTAGACAGCCCTGAGCCAGGGTACTGCTGTGTCCTGCTGGGACACCGAGGACAGCTCCACCTGTTTGTCCTGACAGGCGGGTGGAGGTCACCACTGCAGACAAACAGGCACTGCTGAACTGTAACATCATGGAGAGGAAGAAACCAACACAGACTGAGAGAGAGCAGTGCAGGGTCAAAGGTCACACAAGCTGCTGAGTGTAGATACAAGCTGCCACTAGATGCACCAGGCTTTAAGAAGAGCACAAGGGAAGGAACCAGGAATCACTGCATTGTGAAATAAGTTGTCGAACAACAGATTGTGTTCAAACTGCAGAATAACCTTCAGTTCTAAAATCACCTCCAACAAGCAGTTATTGCACATAATACCCATTCCCAAACAAAAGAACACACAGATGGCAGTGCATTGAAATGGAGGGTGACATCACCGACCAATAGGAACAGCAATCCCCTCAGATTCCTCACAAGCAACCAGCAGTGTGCAGCAGCGCGGGGGGCAGCAGATGGTGAGGAGGAACAGATGTGTGGAGCTGATCACCTCACACTCCTCACTTTCATGTTCTTTTCAGGACACGCTGACGCAAAAGGGTCCTAATAAGGTCACACGTTGTGACTGGTGATGACTGTAAGCTGAAGGCGAGCATGATGGGTAGTAAACAGAGCGGGTCGTCCTGTCAGAGCCCGGTCAGGATGAAAAGACATGTTAAGTCCTTTCAGGCCTGTGCGACTTGATTGAGCTCAAATCCTGGATTACTAACTTTAAGAGACAAAGGCCAGGTCAAGTTGATTAAATTGGTCTACGGGTGGAGTCAGAGAGCGCATTACTCTGGGGTCAGCAGAAAGAAATGAGTAGCAGACTGACACAGATTAACAGGCTGAACATACAGATGTAGCACTCTCGAAAGGACTCCACCCAGCGCATTCCAACCCAGGTTGCAGTCGAATAGTCCAAAAATCAGCTCCTAGCGTCTATCCCTATCGTCTATTCCTTTGACCTCTGAGTGAAAGGTTACGGGGTTAAGGGATAGTGGATAGGAGAATTCAAAAGGACTTAGGAGAAGAGACTGCACTTCCACTATCCGACGTGTTTATGATGCGCCAGCCGCCAGCGGACGTCCTGAATGTGCGTCTGCTGCTGTGGGGAAACCATGGAAACCACAGTTTTCTATACAGCGGACTACAACATGGATGTTCAATAAGAACGAGGGACTACTGTAAACTCATCTAGAGACTCTGCACCGTGCTCTGATGCTGCTGCTTTGCTTTATGAACGTGGACAACAGAGAAACATATTCTTCAGGACCAAAGCTGAATTGAAATAAAAAAGGAAAGTGAAACCTATGCTCGTCACCCTCTCCCTCCGGTCCACATTAATACAATGATCCCAATACGTATGATTGTATGAACTATGAAAAGACGACCCCTCCACACCACATGGGGTGCCGTCGAGGGCAAAGTATGTTTGTGGGTGTTTACAGGTTCCAGTGCCTGATGAGCTGCACCTGGGGAAAGAATATAGGAGGAGCCAAGCCGGACTCTCTCTCTCACTCCTCTGGGCACTCTCTCCGTGCCAGCCTCGGGGACCTGTGGCTGGTTCCTTGCACCATATTGTTTAATAAGAATAAACAATTGTTATATTCGTACCCCTCGTCTCGCCTCCCTGCTTTTTATTGCAGCCCAGGAGCCGGGTTGTAACAGATGGGGGCTCGTTGTTTTGGACCTGGGAAACGTTTGGTATTGGATGTTCGTTGTGGAAGCGGATTACGCACAGCTGTTGTCGCGGAATGCAGCTGATGGTTTGGGAGCGGGGGCGGACTGGCCATCTGTAGAATCTGAAGAACCACAGAATGGCCGGTCGTCAAGGGCCGTTGACGGCTGGCCGGCCCTTTAAAACGATTAATCGCAAATTAATCGCACATTTTTGATCTGTTCTAAATGTACCTTAGAGGAATATTTTTCAAGTTTTTAATAATCTTATCAACATATGAGTGGACAAATATGCTTTATGCTAATGTTTATTATCATTTGAACAATGACAAATATTCTCGTGTGTGTGTGTGTGTGTGTGTGTGTGCTGGATCGTTGGAGCTATGTGCAACTCAAGGCATATGCTCGAACGGGAGCTGCCTGGACGCTGCAATCACTATCCGTGCCGAGTGTGCTGACTTCTCCTCCAATGTCCCGCTGTCTGCTTCCTGCATCAAGTCAAGTGCTCGGCGCAGTTGTGTGGATCGAGCGCTCCTCTGTTTTCATTGAAACAGCTCCTTATATCCATTAGCGCAGCTAGCTAGCACCAGATGCTAACAACAACAATGCATGTAAGGTCTCTCTCTCGCTCGCTCGGGCCACACATACACACACACACACACCCTCCCGGTCCTCCCGATGGCCAGTCGGTGCCTGCCGGTGAGCGTGGAAGTGTGATCTGCTGCAAGCGGGCGGCAGGAGCGGGGCTGTCAGCATCAGCTTGTAGATGGTATTTTAAACTCGATGCGCTCTGAAACTACGGGGCGGCCGAGGAAAAAAAATACACATGCGTTAATCGCGTTAAAATAATTAGTGACGTTAATTTTTTTTTGCGTTAACGCGTTATTAACGCGTTAACTTGGCAGCCCTAGTATATTACAATTATTATTGTCATATTTCAAGATGATTACTTAGATATTACAATATGTTTGGTTGAGCTGGAGTTCATTATTGAGCTTACACGTTAACACACAGTCGTCTGAAGAATGAACCCAAACCTTATTGTTTTTATTAATTGCATTACCAAATGGGTATCAAATAAACAGTAAGCATTGGTAACACAACTTCCAAAGTTACAGTAAAATAAGAAGGACCCTGACTCGGACAATACACAATCCAACATGTTCAACAGAAGATAATCAGTTATATTGTTTGTACACATGGTACTTTACATATATACAGGGGCGGACTGGCCATCGGGAATACCGGGAGTTTCCCCGGTGGGCCAGTGCTGTGTGTGGGCCGAAATCTTTTTTTTTGCCTAAATCCTACCGGCCCACATTTGTAAGTGTTCCGGCCCAGCCCAGCCCAGTGGGGTGTGGCCAGGGTTGGGTTGTAACGGAATACATGTAACAGTGTTACGTAATCAGAATACAAAAATTAAGTAACTGTATTCAGCTCGTGTTACATTTGAAAAACGAGTAATCTGATTACAGTTACTTTCGTAAACCTGAAGTGAATACATTTTGGATTACTTATTGGAATTATTGGTGGAAAGCTTTCCTCACAACATGTAATGTTCATTACTAAAGGTACAGCCTTGTCTGGTTTCTTGCTCAAGGGCACCACGGCAGGGCAGGAGGTGAACCGGGACTTCTCCAAGTAGAAGTCCGCACTCCAAATAGGTCTGGTCGGGGACTTGAACCGACGACCCTACGGCTCACAGTCCAAGCCCCTACTGACTGCCATAGATTTAGTCCCTAATTTTGCTCTCAAAATGGACCAGATTGATGCATTTAACTTCGACATTTAAAAAAAAATCTTCCCGGGGGAGCTTGCCCCCGGACCCCCCTAGAAGAGGTGAGGTCCATCACCTGCCCACACCCCCTGTTAAATTGTCTCACCCACATTGAGGATGCTTCGTACGTCGCCCATGTTTTATTCCATGTGTCAAGTCAGGCAAATTGGGTCAAAATGTTAAAATCACTAAATATATGCAGTAACTATGTTTGTTCTAGGCAACTCAAGGGCTCAGGTAATGTGATTACTATATGAATAATTGTCCAAAATAACATTAAAGGCATAGGGTTTTTTGTTAAGTAACATACTTTCATCGCCGGCCGGCTGATACATGCCGCGCATTAAGTGGGCCTGTCTGTCAATGAATCCCCAGGCCACATTTTCCCCCCAGTCCGCCCCTGCATATATATATATCTGTTTGTTTAAGGTGTCCAGGTGATGCAGACAGGCTGGACCAGAGAGTGAGAGACAAAACTGGACTCCTCACAGCAGTGAACTTCAGCTCAGGTACAAAGACTCTTTTTTCATACTGTACAAAGAATCAAGAAATATATTGGTTTAAATTAATGAAGTATTGACTTGAATACACTGATATACATTCCAATAAACAATACTAAATACTAGATCACCTACACATCAGTTAAGTTGAGGGGTTACATTTAGATGTTAACAAGCAATATGATTGTGTGAAAATGAGACCTTGTGTCTCAATGAGATCTACACCTGTATAAATAAAGGCTAAAGAAATATGGTTTTGTCAGCTTTCTAATTTAATGTATTGAACGCAAAGATATTTAACACATAGTGAGAACTGCTACTATTTATCTCTCAATATGGTCTGTAAAAAACGTGGTAAAATGATTCTTTCAGTGAGACAACAGAGCAAGCTTCTACAGTTGCACTACGTTTTGATAACAGTTCAATATTATTTTGATAATAGCATATATTTCAATGTTGATGAACTTCATACTGTTCATTCATAATCTGATTGTCTTTGCAGCTCACTGTTGAAATAAAAAAAAACACAAACACACCGCTTTCATAAATAACACACTTGTTCTGCAATCATATGTTTTATGTTTCCTGTCATTTTTGTTAGGAAAGGACATGCCTGAAAGACACGACATGTCTCCTTCTCTGAGGGTCAAGAAGAACATCCAAGAGGAACATTAAAAGCTGATGTTATGAGATTTTAAGACCAGTACAGGACATTCACTAAGAAACTACTTTTATTGTAAAAACAGTCAGCTGATCGAATGCAGCTATTTCCACATCTACACTCCATCCGCTGATTATTTATATTTGCCTCGCTTTCTGAACTTCACATCACTTGTGCCTTGTACCGCAGAGTTTGCAACGTCACAAATAAATGGGGCCACTCTTCAGTCAAATGTGAATGTATAATCTAACATTTTCAGTAAGAATAATGGACAAAAGGAGTGCAAATACAAATACAATTTATTGAAATGTGAACCAAAAGTTAATCAAATGTTTTAATTAAAAACCACATATGGACAGAAGGTGTAAACCTATTAAATGTATAAGTAAACACATTTAGTCAAATAAAGTGACAGACTAGGCCTGTGCAGGTGGTATCAGCTTTGCCCAGCATGGGCTCCTCCATCAGGCCTGGTCCTCCTCGCTGAGGAAAAACCCTCAGTCCTCTCCAAACCAACAGACAGGACGTCCATCACACGGAGGTTTCTCCCTGAAGTCTCTGCAGCTCTCTGGACACCAGGCTGTCTCAATCCGTCCATACTGAATATGAGAGGGGGAAAATGAAAATAATAAATGCTTTAGACAATAAGAAACATAAAGTTGACTGTTGAGTTGCTCAGTTTTTTTAGATTGTCAATACTATTACTGTATAACTAATATCTCAGGTTAAGAGGCACATTCAAATAAAGATTGGTCTTTAAATACATGTTGTCTTTTGAATTGTTTGTCGAAAGTCAAGGATCTAGAACTGGTACTTAGTTTGAATGATACAGTCTGGTTATTATGCTGTTTGGAGGAGGCCTCACAGGTAAGAGCACTAACTAGCTACCATCACATGTACCTTAGCTTGACTTAAATGTATTAAACGTATAGTTAAGTGATATCAAAATACAAATAACTAATGTCATGCAAACATATTAATACTTGATTGATTCCAGTGTTGCATTTAGCACAATTGCATACAAACGTTAAGGGGTTTTAAGAATCTGAAGTATTATGCTAAAAACTCAATAACTTAGATTATTATTTATTGTTTTGCTGAATAGTTTCATGTCCGCTTACCTTAGAAACGTAAAATGCCACGGCAGTGTGCAGATGGGGAGCATGTTAGCTTAGCTTGGTAGCTTCAGCTAGCTCTGGAACTTCCAGCTCGGTGGACATACTGACAGACCTAAATCCCCCCCCCCTCGTTCATGTCTCTCAGTCTCGGCTCAGTGTGTCTGGGGGAGCAGCGGGCCGGCCGTGGCTCAGCGGGGGGGGTTTGGCAGCTCGTTAAATGTTATCCAAAACACCCACAGTAATTCACAGAGCCTGTAATTAATCATGAGAGGAGCCCCGCAGGCTACAATCAGGAGTGTGTGTGTGTCTGTGTGTGTGTGCATCTTTGTGTCTTCTTCCTTTCTAGAGAGGGCCTTCATGATTCCAAAGTGAAGTGAGACATTCACTGAAGATCAACAAAGACTAAACTAAACCAATCTGTGTGTTACTGCTGTGAACAGTGTGTTTGTTAGTGTTTCAAGCCGTGTGTGTCTGATCGACGGTGCTGAAATAGTTTCTGCATTAGCTAATTAACACCAAAGCACTCTTACTTTAAATACAAGCATGCATAGCTGCAGTGGACTCTGTCAGGTTACACTGTGGAACAGCGCAGGATGATAGAGATGAACTACAGCCTCCTCTGGCATTGTTTCACACCCACCATGAAATGTTTGGATAGGTAACATTTGGAAAGTCTAGAAGAGCCACACAAATGATCTAATGTACACAATTACGTTTGTATAGGGCTAACCAGAAAAGATAGCAGTTACACCCTCACATCACCGTACAACCCTCACATCACTGTTACACCCTCACATCACTGTTACACCCTCACATCACTGTTACACCCTCACATCACTGTTACACCCTCACATCACTGTTACACCCTCACATCACTGTTACACCCTCACATCACTGTTACACCCTCACATCACTGTTACACCCTCACATCACTGTTACACCCTCACAACACTGTTACACCCTCACATCACTGTTACACCCTCACATCACTGTTACACCCTAACATCACTGTTACACCCTCACATCACTGTTACACCCTAACAGTTGGTCGTGTGTTTGTCACAGTTGCTTTCTCACTCACCTATTTTCTGCATTAACTTTCCTTAGTCACCTGGTAGTCACACCCTGTCTCTCTCTCACTCTGTTGCACCCATCAGCTCCATTAGTATTTAGGCCCACTTCGCTTTCGCCTCAGTGCCAGATCGTACTTTGCAGCATGCCAGTCTTTCCCGCATTACCCTTCAGATTGCTCTCCCGGTTTCGACCCTGCCTGTCCCTGACCAGCCTGCCTCGCCTGCTCCCTGACCAGTTCTGTACCTGCGACTCCCGTCCTGCTTTCTCCTGGAACCCTCTCCTGGAAACCTCGCCTGTCCCCGACCAGCCCTTTGCCTACTATCTGCCGTGTTGTCTTCTACCAGCCTATTGCTATCAATAAAGCCGACTATCCCTGGTTTCCCGTGTTCTGCATTTTGGTCCTCAGCTCGTTTGTGACAGTGTTGCTCTTATACTGTTGAACATGTGTGATTTGTTTCCTGTTTGTTAGCAGGATATGACTGATAACTGCTATGTTTTTTGTTGCTTTCACTAAGCTCTTAACAGGAACAGCTAATGAGCCGGGCTGCACTCGTTATTATGGGGAACAACACACACATTCGTTATCCTAATCATCTCATCACGGTCACTGCCCTGTGGACTGAACTCAAACATCTCCATACATCACCACACTGTGGATATTCATCAGCATCTAACTGCTCCCATTTAAAAAACCTAAGTGTAATGGGGCATATAAACACAACATATTTCTTGTTATTTCTATGTTAATCCTAGACAGAGACTAGAGAAGAGAGATGTCTATGAACAGTTCACGAGCGGTGTTTCCGCTCGACTCACTCTTTTAGGGTTTCCATTAGTCGAGTCGTGTTGGGTAAAGCCTTACCATGCGCAAAGATTACAGCTGATTCCATCAATACTGATATTTTCAATTGTATCTGTAGTGTTTGACTACTGAAACATTTAAAATAATACATATAACGGTTTTCCTAACTTTTGGCCTGAGTAAAGTTCGAATAGAAAATATAATATTTTAAAGAATCTTAGAAGTAACTACATGTAAGTCTACATGTCTTGAATAGTATGTGTGGGTTTATACATTCCTGTGTGTTAATAGTTGAAGGAACAAAAAGTACATTTTTCCTCTACCATATAGAGAGGTTTTTTATAGATTCCTGAAACAATGTTCCCTTTTTCTTAAAAGTAGATTAGCGCAATAGTCTTTTTCTTTGACTGTTTACCTGTTTATCAAAAGAGTGTTTTAAGCTATTTGGGAAGAAGGAAGATGCAGAATTAATGGTGATTTCTGTTTTGAGTGTAAAGATTATCCCTTAGTGTTTTTCTGGGTTAAACCATCTATAGGCTTTGCAAATTGCGAGGGACATTTCCCCCAGATATAATGATGCGCATCCTGCAGGCCTTCTCAACACCTGTGGCTTTCATAGCTGCCGTGCAGAATATTGAATACAACCTTGACTATTACTGTGTACTTCATTTATCTGACAGCATTATTTAATGATACTATTTTACATCTACATTTATTCATATACACACACACTTACTGTATATGTACTCACACATGTATTTATTCATAAATATACACAGATGTATTCATTCATTTATACACACAGCATTATTTAATGATACCGATATATAGATACTGATATATAGATACTGATATATATATATATATATATATATATACATATACATATATATATATACATATACATATACATATATGTAAATACACACACACATTTATTCATTTATAAACATATAAACACACACTTATATGTACTCACACATGTATTTATTCAATATTCTGCACTTACACCAGCTGATAAGATATTTAAAACGTCTTTTGTTTGTCCTGAAAACGACATTTGAGAATACACACAGGCTATTTATCGATGATAAAACACCAGTAATACAATCTCAGGACTCTTCGATATTGCTTTGACTACAGGATCGTTTACTTTCAGTCAACAAATCCTTTGGAAACACAAAAAACAACTATTCAATATCCTGCTCATCCTGCTTTACCGCGACCGCTATAACTGCCGAAGAAGAAGTCTATGACGCTATCGTGTAGAGCTAGGTTCTTGCGTAATGCGGAAGTGGGTGTAGTTAAATCTAAACTGGGTTGGAATAACGATAGACGCTGCCCGGCTCACTTTAATGCTGCGCTTCCATTACAGTTTAGGAACTGGGGTAGTTACTATAGTAACGCAGTGTAGGCGGAGCCGTGACGTCATATAAGCGACCATCTTTACCCATTTAAGGTGTTGATTGTTAAAGATACAATATTGTCTGTGGGACCGCAGTGTTTTCCCCTAAATAAACGGTGTATGTCTCTGCTTTGATCCGCTCTGTGTTCATGTAAATACCGCAAATACACACAGATCAAAACAGAGACACAACATTGTGTGTGGGGGTGTGTCCTGGAAAGCGACACTTGATACTGGAAAGTGGAGGATATTAATGATTGTGTTTTAGCAGCGGTGCACATACCATGAATATGAGGACATGCCGGACAGATGTTAAAGTAAGGGTTACGATCCAGCCGCTGTGAAATGAACTTATCTTCCTTGTGTTTACGGAAGTTGAGATGTTTCTCGGTTGTGATTGGTTGGTCCTCGTCATATGACGAACGGTGCGCGCTGCTGCAGTGCACGTCTCCATTGAAACCAATGGAAATGAGCTCGCAACGCTGATGTGCATGGCTCCGTACAAAGTTGTATGGCTACTGTAGCTTGTTACACTGGAGGCGCCATCTCGGCCGAAGTCGGTTCATATGAACCTAAAGGTACTTCATTAAATGGTAAATGTCGCCTTTAAGGAGCAGAACATTTGGTTTTATTGGTGTGTGAATAATGAAATAATTTGAAATGTGTTTTTCTGTGATAGGTCATTGGTGTGGAGAAGATTACCTCAGCCTCGCTTTGAACACTGCTCCAAAGGCTCTGTAGTAAATGGTGAGTATTCAAATGTGATTTACTTCATTAACTTGAACTTGATCTTTAACTCATTAAAACTGGTATTAGTCTGACCATTTCTGAATATGTATTCATAACATTTACATACTGCAAACATTGCAGAGGTATACACATTTTCTTTTAGGCAATTAGAAAGTGAGAGGCAAAAGCCAAACACTCTGCGGTAAAGCCTCCTTCACAAAAGTGAACCTTTTGTTTGTTGAAAGGGCTATAAGGGTGTTTCTTATATGTAGTCTTATATCACAGTAATAGTTATTTGAAGTCGCTTTGGAAAAAAGGTAAACTAAATGAAATGTAATGTAGTCTGACCTGGTTGTTCGTACTTGATATCAAAAGTTATTCCCACCATGGAGCCAGAACAGGAGTCATGTGGTCCCTTGTCCGCGCTCTGGGCAACACATCTCGAATCAGCTGAAGCCACTTAACTGACTCTTTGGTACTCCCTGATAATAAAGAGTTACAATAAGCTAGCCTTGAAGTAACAAATGCATGGACTAGTTTCTCTGCAGCGTTTTCAGGCAAGATATGCCTGGTATGTGATTTTGTAAATACACACAACTACAATCATAACATCATTAGAAAATGAAATGATTTCATGATTTTTATGACTGATATTTAGTTTCCTTTGATACATGCAGAGTTTAAGCGCATAACGACCCTGCCGCTCCAATCAAGAGCTCTCTCTCAGCTGGATGTGCCATCTGACACACTTCTGAAGGGTTTTGAGAAGAGAGGAGGACAGATAGGCCAGCGTCTGAACTGTATTATGACAAACATGACTCAAGTAAGAATTCATTTTAAGGAAGCTACACATTTCATTGAGCCAAACAGATTCTTTATTTTCTTATCCCCCTTCACTTCGGTTGATGATGTCGATTTAGGCCGGGATTGTCTTCTCAAGGGGCTGTGTGTGCACCTCTGTGTGTGCACCTCTGTGTGTGCACCTCTGTGTGTGCACCTCAATGAGAGAGTCTGTGGTCAGTAGAAGTCATATTTGACCTTTAGATTTTTTAGTTGGGCTTTAAAATATGTATTGATTGAAACACCACATAGCATATAGCCAAAAGTATGTGAACATCCCTGTTTTTTGTTTAATAGCCAGACTACACTGAAAAGCTAGAGGGCTTTTTAATTTAAAACGGATACAGGAAATGAAACATTTGTTATCAGGTCAGAAAGGAGTACATCAGATAACAAGGAGGCTTAAAAGTACATACATCTGACCAAGTGTACTTGTTAAACACAGGGACTTAGTAATGGGTATATTTATGTGTTGATTTGTTAGATCTCACTCTGTTCCTTTTGTGACTGTGCACTCTGCAGGCAGAAGATGAAGACGTCATTCTGCGGTCCATTGAGGGGACTACAGTGGGACTTTATGTTGTCAAACACAATTCCACCATAAGGACAGATGAGACCAGAGGACAGATGAGACCAGAGGACTGATGAAACCAGAGGACAGAGGAGACCAGAGGACAGAGGAGACCAGAGGACAGGTGAGACCAGAGGACAGGTGAGACCAGAGGACAGGTGAGACCAGAGGACTGATGAGACCAGAGGACTGATGAGACCAGAGGACTGATGAGACCAGAGGGCTGATGAGACCAGAGGACAGGTGAGACCAGAGGACAGATGAGACCAGAGGACAGATGAGACCAGAGGACTGATGAGACCAGAGGACAGATTGTCCTGGAAGGCCAACAGGTACTAACTGATGTGGACAACATTGCATTAGCTGCTACCATGCTGTTTGGACTAATGTGTGCAATGAACCTGAACTACCCCCCTAAACTGAAGTGCACGTTCGAAATGCTTTAGCAAATGTTAATGGAGCTAGACGGCAACATGCTCTCCAAGAAAGCCCAAGCGTTTAAAAACAAACTGTTTGAGTGAGCTGTTGCCATGGACTATTGTGCACTTTTACAGCATTCATACTGGACTTTCATCGATACAACTGCCTTGCACTTCCTTTGCTCATGCTTTTTGCTGTATTGATTTGCATGTTTCAGAAATGTGTGTTTTTCCTGGGGTCATGTGTTTTCAGAATGTTCTACTTGTCGTGTGTTTCAGAATGTACCACTTGTCATGTGTTTCAGAATGTACTAATTGCGCTACTTCAAAATGTCAGTTCTTGTTTTTATTTGTAATACTTTCTTTTGTGCATATGTGGTGAGAAACCAGGCCATTATTATACTTTCATGTATTTTTCCAAAGCAATGCCATTGCTTTTTTGTATTAAAATGCCCTTTCATATTAGCAGGTTGCTATTTAAATAATGGATTTGCAAGAACAACGCTAGACGTTGACATTTTCTGTTAATTGTTTACTATGAATGAGTTACAAAAATAAGCCTTTCTTTGCCATCTGGCCCAATAAACCTTTATTTTGGTCGGGAGAATAGTTTCCTTTAAGCTTCCTTGCTGTGTTCTAACACAATAATGTATATGTACATGCATCACAAACATTTTCTATTTCTTCTATTTCTTTATTTTCAATGTATTTGTTAATTCTCCTGGGGCTGCATGATGGAAAAACCAAAAGCTCATCTGGATGTGTGGTGGTTGTTAATATTGTTTTAGTTTTTGAGAAAAATACATGAATATTGTTCAAAGAAATGTGTTTGTCTTTATTGACTATTTGTTTTGAAATGTTGTGATAAATGCTGTAGATAAGAGATTAGGATGGATCCTGTTGAAGCATGTACGACATGCCTCTATTCACATGAAATCAATACTCTTATGTATACCTTGAGAAGGCTAGATAGATTAAACAGAAAACTATAGCATGTAGTTTAAACAAAACAACGTATAACTTCAGTGTGTGAACGCCCGCGTATCATTGATGAGAGTAGTGCCCATAGAGTCCAGTAGAGGGCCGTTATTTCTGTGTGTGTGTTTTGCTGGGGATCTTTGTTGTATAATGTCCCTTATTTTCCTGTAACCTATCTAAACAATAGCACACATGCCCATAGAGTGTGTGTTGGCTCACCCTGCACGCTCAGCTCGGTGTGTGCGGTGATGTTGTGGTTCTTGTTGGCGGCGGTACAGCTGTAGGAGCCGGAGTCATCGTCAGTGACGCTCCGGATGATCAGATTACTGCCCACCAGCAGAGAGTACTTTTTATTCCTACAGAGGAAGAGAGGGAGGTTCTTTCTATTACCACGTTTATATTCAACAGTTGCTTACCTCTGTATAATATTCCTCATTGTTAAAGAAGGTTACACACATTCTGTCCACAATTCCTGTGAAAAGACCAAAACAAAAAATCTTCATAATCGTCCCTTAGTAATTACATTCTGTCCTACCCTGTCTCAATGGTTCCTGCTAAAGCCTTAATTCTTTAAAATGACTCAAACATACAAACAGAGGTGGGATTCAACAAAGTACATTTACTCAAGTACTGTATTTAAGTACAATTTTGAGGTAATCTACTTGAGTATATCCATTCTATGCTACTCCATACTTCTCCTCCAATACAATTTAGAAGCCAATATGGTACTTTTAACTTTGCTCCATTTATCTGACAGCTTTAGTTAAATTACAGATTCAGATAAGAAGAAGATTAACCTTTATTAATCGTTTTTTCACTCTGGCTTTTCTCTTTGAAAGTCATCACATAACGGCATTGTAATACACGGTTCGGCTGCATTAAATATTACACATCTGCCGTAGTTCTCTATTTATAGAGCCCTGATGAGAAGACTTCTAGACAAACATGAGGAATTGCCGCCACGACTGAAAACGTGACGTGGATCATAAATATATCAGCCGTTAAACAACATCTTCCATTTCTATTCACACAATACGTCTCCTTGCAGTATCAACACTAATTCGGCTCACTTTTATATTTGATCCAATTGGTAGATAGGCTGTATTTACACCATAACGGTGCACAGCTGATATAAAGGGACACCTAGTGGTTGAAGCACATTATTGCATTTATTTATTATTTGTATTATTAGATATTAATATGAGGATGTGCAAAACAGACCTTTAATTAACCTTTATCTAAACATTTAAGAATACTTGACAAAGTACTTAACGTATAATATATTGCTTTTCTGCAATGTTAACCATGTTGAAGCACTTATTTTAACTGATATTATACACATTAATTATACTCTTATGTATGTAGATAGAATAAGAAATGTGCAGAATATGACAGTTTAATGGTGGAGGTACACACATATTGATACATGTCTTGTAATGCACTGTTGAGGAACCTGTGACCCAAGTGTTTCAGTCATTGCATAACTACACCGTAGTTGTGTATGATATGTCAATAAACCTTTGACAATCTTGAAATCTTGAAAGGGATGTGCAAAATAGCCATAATATACAGTCTTTAATTAACTATTAGTAGAGAATAACGAGTAATGAATATACTTTATAGAGATCTGCAGATAAATACACAGCATACAATGCCATAATAACTTTGTATAATTAGTGTAGGACACTTATGTATGTATAACATCTGAAGATGTGTAGTTTTATGTTTTTACATAATTTTACAGGATATTGCTATACTGGTTGTCATGTTTTACTTCTACACATTAATATCTGATTTGTAAAACATCACAGACAGAAAGGTATATCCGTCATTTAATGGTAAGCTATTGAAATTGTGATTCCATAGATGTGTCTCCCATCACCCAAATCCCCTGACTATTCTCTCAACTCAGTATTTACATTCTGATATTCAAAGAAAATCAGTAATATCTTTAAAAACTACAAGTCCTTTTCTATCAGCCGTGCACCGTTATGGTGTAAATACAGCCTATCTACCAATTGGATCAAATGTAAAAGTCAGCCGAATTAGTGTTGATACTGCAAGGAGACGTATTGTGTGAAGAGAAATGTAAGATGTTGTTTAATGGCTGATATATTTATGATCCACGTCACGTTTTCAGTTCCTCATGTTTGTCTAGAGGTCTTCTCATCAGGGCTCTATAAATACAGAACTACGGCAGATATGTAATATTTAATGCAGCCGAACCGTGTATTACAATGCCGTTATGTGATGACTTTCAAAGAGAAAAGCAAGAACACTCGGAATAAAGTATTTCTTTATTTACATTTTTTTTTCGGATTTCACATCGCATAAACACCATATCCCAACGTGCATTGCGGCTAAAACATCCAATCACCGAGCTGAGGATCTTGCCTGCGTCTGTTTCCGGTATTGTTTATGACGGATGTATTTTGTTATACACACATTCCTTCACATTTTAATTTTAATTTACATTAAAGTATTTTGTGAGGCCTTCTAAAATGTTTTTAAATCTAACTAGAGTTGTAGTTGAAGAGTTTGTAAATCAACATGAACCCAAGCTGTTGCCTGGCAACGCAGTCGCACAACATCACGTCCGTTAATTACACAACCACACACATGGATTAACATCGATTTAATACATTAATGTAGCCTTTGTTTCTGCTAAAAAAGGTGTCGACCAGCTGGGGCAACAAGAAAATCGGCGAAATCGAGAGTGACTATTAAAAAAATTAATAATTATTATATTAATATTGACAATAACAACCGACCGTCATGGTAGAGAATTTGCTTGGCATTTCCGGGTATATCTCCACTGGTTGGACCATGTTAACAATACCGTGTAACTGTCACGTTTGAAGGGACGAAATTGTGACATCTTCACGTCTCCCATCATAGTAAATCGTCCCATGTTCACGTCTTGCCGTGATACCGGGTTGGCCAGGAGGGGTTCGGTGCCTTGCTCAAGGGCACCTCGGCAGGGCCCAGGAGGTGAACTGGCACATCTCCAGCTACCAGTCCCCTCCGTTTTTTTTGGAGGTGTTGATCCTCATCCCAGCCGCTTCACACTCGGTTGCGAACCGATCCAGTGAGTGCTGAAGGTCGCAGACCGATGAAGCCATTAGAACCACATAATCTGCAAAAAGCAGTGGTGCAATCCTTAGTCCACCGAACTGCAGACCCCACGACTACGCCTCGAAATCCGATCCATGTATATTACAAACAGGATTTGTGACAAAGCGCAGCCCTGGCGGAGGCCAACCCTCACCGGAAATGGGTCCGACTTACTGCCGAGGACCCGGACACAGCTCTCGCTTTGGGAGTACAGAGATTGGATGGCCCTGTTCAGAGACCCCCTCACCCCATACTCCCGCAGCACCTCCCACAGTAACTCCCTGGGAACTCGGTCATACGCCTTCTCCAAGTCTACAAAACACATGTAGACCGGATAAGCATACTCCCAGGCCCCCTCCAGGATCCTTGCGAGAGTAAAAAGCTCCGTCGTTCCATGACCAGGACGGAATCCGCATTGTTCCTCCTCAATCTGAGGTTCGACAATCAGCTGTTTTACCGCACCGTTGTGACGAAAAGGGAGCTGAGCCGGAAGGCAAAGCTCTCTGTCTACCGGGCCATGTTCGTTCCTACCCTCACCTATGGTCATGAAGGATGGGTCATGACCGAAAGAACGAGATCGCGGATACAAGCGGCCGAGATGGGTTTCTTCCGCCGGGTGGCTGGTGTCTCCCTTAGGGATAAGATGAGAAGTTCGGTCATCAGGGAGGGACTCGGAGTTGAGCCGCTCCTCCTTCGCGTCGAAAGGAGCCAGTTGAGGTGGTTCGGGCACCTAGTTAGGATGCCACCTGGGCGCCTCCCTAGGGAGGTGTTCCAGGCATGTCCAGCTGGGAAGAGACCAAGGGGTAGACCTAGGACCAGGTGGAGGGATTATATCTCTTCTCTGGCCTGGGAGCGCCTTGGGACCCCCCAGTCAGAGCTGGTTGATGTCGCCAGGGAAAAGAAAGTTTGGGGCTCTCTGCTGGAACTACTACCCCCGAGACCCGACCACGGATAAGCGGGAGAAGATGGATGGATGGATGAAAAGATAATTAATTATCACTGGACTTATGTAAATTACTGGGCCAGTTTGGCTCTACTGGACCAGAATATTATTTGACAGTACCACAGGGTTCTACATAGGTAATGTTATGAGTAATGACAGACAGACCAGCTCTGGATCATCTCATCTCCTCTCCTCCACTGGATGCCTGGAGTCGGGTATCCAGAAGCGGAACATTCCAGCACGGCATCGGTTCCCAGCAGAGCCGTGACCCTCGATGGACGCTGAAGGAACTGGAGGTTCCTGCTCACCCCTGGCTCTGTGAGAGAGAGAGAGAGAGAGAGAGAGAGAGAGAGAGAGAGAGAGAGAGAGAGAGAGAGAGAGAGAGAGAGAGAGAGAGAGAGAGAGAGAGAGAGAGAGAGAGAGAGAGAGAGAGAGAGAGAGAGAGACATTTTAATGACTATGACAGACTCCACTCTCACAGAGGATCAGTGGGTCTCACTGATGTTAAGGGATGTTCTCCACTACTGCATGCTGTAGCACAGACAACCTGTTTCCACATATGTGAACAGTGACATTTACTCTTTCTTCTCGTGTAACTTAAAGTGTAACTCCAACAGACAGCCACTCATGTACTTCCTTTATCCCCCAAAACTCTTGGTCCAAAGAGCAGATAGTGTTCTGTGAGTGTCTGTGAGGCACACTAGTCACAGTTGATGTGGTCGCTGTCCTTGGTGCTGAGAGGACAGGCGCTTACTAGGCCTGAATGAAAACACAAATTCTGTATCGAAGGAAGCTGCTAAATACAAGGATGATAACCAAAAACACACAATGAGATATTGCTTATGCATGAAGAAGGTCAGCAAGACAGAGAGAATGAAGCTGTCAGCCTGAAAATCTATAGCGCTTATTCGGAAATAAATCAAAAAGAGATATAGAAAAAGCCTCCAAAATGCAATATTCACAGTCATATAGGTAATAAGGTCAGGAGATTGTGTCAAAAATAATGGCTTATTTTGTCACCTGGGCTTATCATGTTGAGAGCATGTTGCAAGGACGATATGAGTAGAACATCAACAAGGTAGCTGTGTAGTTTAACATCATCAGGGCTTTCATCAATGAAAAGTAGCCTGGACCAATGGGACTGTCCATCTTTGAAGGTGTTTGGGCCTTAACAAAGGTTTTAGACACATTTTGACCAGATGATTGTGCTAGTGAGGGAATTCCCTCAGTAATGGGGATTACTCTTCTGGGGACTATTAATGTCTGAACCACATTTCATTGAAAATAACCAGCTTTTATTCAGGCATTTCGAAAACAATTCTGAATATGTAGTTTTAGTTGGGGATCCACACTGCTAACACAGATGGACAACACTCATTACGCCATTCAGTCCAACATTTTCCAATCTTGTGAAACATCGTGATAACAGAAGAAGGAGCCTGCTCCCAAAGCATAAATATAATATGAAGAGCAAAGAACTTCAGTGATTAACTTAAAATGTTCTTAACCGGTTTTTCAGGTCTCAGGCTCGAAAATGACATTCCCAGAACAAATTACCATATCTTCCCTTCTAAAAGGTTAAATTAATAATCTTTTTTCTCAAAGTAATGATAAACCTGTGAGTTGGATGTAGAAATGTCAGAATCACTAGAAAATGCATTTCCTGCAGAAAATGCGTGTGAATGCTGTAAACTGTGATCATTTGTGGCTGAATTTAGCTGAAAATGCAGAAAAAGCTGAATATTTTATTAGCTGAATGGTAGCTGCTTTTAGCTACAAAAACAAAAAAAGTAAGTGTGTTGCTGAACTTAGTGGAGAAATACAAAAAGAAAAGCAAAATTATTTTAATCAAACTTGTTACAGCTCAAATGCATTGCAATAAGTTTGTTGAAAACGAAATGTTAAACTACAATTGTAGGAAAAATAGTGAAGAAGCTTAATATTTCAAAGAAAAGGTTTACAAAAGGTATAAACAATAAAATGTATAGCCTCAATATCCTGAAATAGCTGAATAATTTAATAGTTGAATGGTTTAAAGTAGGCTGAAGGAGTTAGATATGAAATTTAAGTAGTAGTGAATGAATGTATATTAAGATGAGAAAAGAAAGTAAAAAGGCTTTGAAAAGCAGCAGAATATTTTAACTGCAAACTTTTGAACTAACTTGATGGCGAGTGATCTGTCACCATGGCAACGGAATTTGATGAAACCCCATACTACGCTTAGATGTGTTGATGTCTGCATCGTTCCCAAACTTGTGAAGTTTTGGGCCGTTTTCAGCATGTTTCACTGAAGTTATGAGAAAACCGTGTTTCATGGTTAGCATTGTGTTGCCATGGCAACGGCATTTGAAGAAATCTCAAAAATGTTCCATAGATGTCTTCACGGCTGGACTGTTAGCACCCATGTGATGTTTGAGCACTTTTTGACAATTTTCATAGGAGTTATAGCAATATCGTGTTTTATGGCGAGGGATGCATTGCCATTAGGGGTGTAACGATTCACAAACATTTCGGTTCGGTACGTATCTCGGTTTTTAGGTCACGGTTCGGTACGTTTTCGGTACAGCAGAAAAAATTATCACAAAACATAACTTAATTTAATTATTATTAAACTGTGAATAATGTATTCACTCAAATAAATACAAAATATAATAAAATAAACATTAAGGTGCAGCATTTCGATGAACTGAAATAATCTGTATATGAACTGTACTAGTACCTAAGCAGCCAGCTTGACATTAGGACTTGCTTGTCATTGTATGTTCATGTTTTTTTAAAGAAAAATGGCAAAATAAGGATACTTGGCGTTTGTAATAGCTTTGGCTCGGTCTGAACTTTTTGCGAGTGGTGGAGGCTTAAATGCTAGCGGGAGTTGGGTTTGCACTTCAGTCTTTTTTCTTTTGGTGCCGGTGATAATCACGTTCGGGTGATGCCTTTTCAAATGAGTGTGCAAGTTTGATGTATTGCCAGCCGCGTAACCAATGTTAGTTGAACAATGCCGACAAACAGCTTTGGTTCGGTCCACCTGTCTTTGTCCGTCATCCTTGTACGTAACTGCGAAACGAAACCGGAGACTTCAATGATGCTGGAGGATTTTCGAGCTCAACTTTATCTGCGTTCGCCATTTCGACAGTTCCTCAAACTACTGACTACATTTGAACGCATCCCTCTGACCAGCTCGTCCAATGAAATGACTTGCTCGCTCTATGACGCGTTGATCACAATGGGAGCAAATTACTCTTACTACTTACCTGAGATTACTTCCAAGATGTTGTTCACGTTCTCAATTTTTTACATTTAACGTTATATTCGTTCGGTACACATGTGTACCGAACCGAAGAGCCCGTACCGAATAATTTCGGTACGTGTACCGTTACACCCCTAGTTGCCATAGCAACAGTTTTTGAGGAAAACGTACTATTGACACATAGACATGTTGAGGGCTGGACTATTAACCATTATCTGAAGTCTGGTGCCGTTTTGACCCTTTTCATAGGCGTTACAACGACATCTTGTTTTTTGTTGAGGGATGCGTTTCCATGGAAACGGCATATAGTGAGATCTCAGATTTGGCAACGTGACTGACACGATAAGATGCGATGGCTGCAGCCTTGCTCTTGTTGTTGGCCTGGTGAAAATGGACTGCTGTGCATTTAGCTGTCCTTTCAGGCCCCTCCCCTTTTGGAGCGTAGGGCAGAATTAGGAGGGAATTCCGTCTCGTAGCATTTGTGCACTGTTTTGAAATGCCGCTCCTAAATTACCCTTCTTCGATAAAGCCACGCTCGCATTGCAGACGAGACAGATGGACTTTGAATTGGAATAGATATACAAATTATCATCCTCCCACTCGGGTTATGTGGCACCGGCTTGAACAGGTCATGTGATCTGGGTCATGTGATCTGATCACGCCGGGATTATTCTCATCATTCTTTCGAGCGCAGTAGCCTAATGGTAAGGTAGTCTATCTAATTTCTTATTTATAAAGTGGAGACAAGGCAGAGATCCTACAATGAAGCGGGACAGTGTTCTCCGTGAGATCCAGAAACTAAATTCTATTCAAATTTCCAATTCTTGACGGTAAGAGCGGTGTAAATGGGTGGCATATGCATTTGAAAATAAATAGTAATCACACAGTTATCATACAATAGGCATAAACAAATATAGCTCTACCCCCCTGGACGAAATGTCCTTAAAATGAAGTCCGAGTTTGACATTTGAATTCTGTCCTGCCAACCGCGGTGCAGAAGAGGTTCAGGTATTCATTGCTGTCGGGATGTTCAGAGCATTCCATGGAATAGAACACAAAGTGTATCTCGAGCCGGTTTCTCAAACTTACTCACCCCACCTTTAAGCTATATTTTGATAATATCCCAACATTTTAATACATTTGTATGTCTCAACACCTAATATGCAACTTATGTCACTCCGTTTTTTATAATTGCTGCTTTTAATCTTTTGCCATGGACGTGTACTTATTTTTCTATTTTATTATATATTATAGCTTATTCTTTATTACTGCATGCCTTTTTCTACCTGCTATGCCATTTTTGCTGTAACTCAGTAAATGTCCCCACAGCGGGACTAATAAAGAAGTTCTGATTGTGATGTATCATCGCAGAGAGGCTCCAAACCCAAGGCACCGCACCTGCACCACGAGAGAGGCTCCAAACCCAGAGGCACCACACCTGCACCACGAGAGAGGCTCCGAACCCAGAGGCACCGCACCAGCACCACGAGAGAGGCTCCGAACCCAGAGGCACCGCACCTGCACCACGAGAGAGGCTCTGAACCCAGAGGCACCGCACCTGCACCACGAGAGAGGCTCTGAACCCAGAGGCACCACACCAGCACCACGAGAGAGGCTCCGAACCCAGAGGCACCACACCAGCACCACGAGAGAGGCTCTGAACCCAGAGGCACCGCACCTGCACCATGAGAGAGGCTCTGAACCCAGAGGCACCACACCAGCACCACGAGAGAGGCTCTGAACCCAGAGGCACCACACCAGCACCACGAGAGAGGCTCTGCACTGAGACAGCATCCTGCTCCAGGCTCTCTCTTCCATGAGGGATCAATGGAAGCATCTGGACATGATGGAAAGATGTATGTTAGTATGTGTGGTATGGAATGTCAGTGCTCAATTTTCAGATCCTTAACTTAGAGGTTGTACTTATTGTAACAAATACAAATGTGGAGGTCCTTTGGTGAAAATGTTACTGAGGTAAAGGTAACCAATGCACATGTGACTGCACCGTCACACAGTGTATGACGGCAGAAGCCCGTATTGTTCATGCTCGGCTGTGAAGGTGGAGTTCGGCTGCTGTTGGTAGACAGAGTTATTTAAGATGATGATTCATTTCAATAAGGATAATTTTCTCCGTTGGCTGTCGATTGTTTTGATTGTCATTATTCTGAGGTAAAGTCACCAATCAAATAACTGCTGATCTTTCAGCTGGACTGGCATATACTTTGAGGTGGCATCTTCAGCTGCGCTGCACAGCATTAAAACCTTTCAGTCGTACAATGCACTTTGAAATAAAACGTATATATTATTAAGCGCTTGATTATTATTTTTGGTTTTCCAATGCAGTTGGTGAACACCTGATTTACTAGTTTAACCACTGTGTTGAATTAATGTTATAAACTAAATCAGCAATTTATTACTAATTGTAAAGCAATAACTTTTTTAAGTAACCCTCCAAACCCTGTCAACGTTGCACCAATCCACGACTCTCCAGAGGAAGACACCGCTTTACTCAAATACCGTCATTTAGAGAATGTACTTAGTTACACACTGAAGTACACGTATTATATGTCAGGTACCTGGCAGCACCCGGAGCTCTGCGTCCGTCCCGGTCCTGGTGCTGCCCGGGTTGTCTGCCAGACACCGGTACGTGGCAGAGTCCGGCGGCTGGACGCGGCTGACCTGCAGCGAGCCGGATGGCAGCACCGCCAGGCGAGAGTCGGGGTCAAAGGTCAGTGCTAGGTCCTCCCGATTTTTTTGCCAGCGGATGATGGGCGCGGGGTCGCCTGAGACCTCGCAGCGCAGCAGGGCCGTGTCCCCCAGATACGAGGACACGGACTCTGTGGGGATCACCACCTTCAGCGGACCTGCAGGGAGACAGAGGGGTCAGTAACAAAACATGGAGTATCCATAGAATTCACTGAGCGTATATATTATTATATATTATAGTATACATATTGTATTGGTTGTTTCGTTGAGTCCTCGCCTGAAGCCTACCGTTACACTGCATTTGTCACGGTCGAGTGAAGGAAGCAGGACCCAAATGCAGATAACTCTTGAGAAACCCTTTATTTCAACGATACCAAAAAACACGGAACACTCACCGGTGAATTCCGTCACCAACAAACAATGACCCCACACTGAACACCGAAAGAGACAAGACTAAATACAAGAAGGGGTAATCACGACAACGAGAAACAGCCGGGCAGGGGAGGAGAAACACAAGGACAACAGGTGAACACAATCGGGTAATCAGGGAGGGAAACAGACAGAAAGCAGACAGGCAGGAAACGGGGGTGAACACTTAACACAATAAAACAGGAAACCCAAAGACAAGAAAAACACCAACACAGACAAAACTACAAACGTGACATAACTTGTGAATTGTGACAGCATTGAGACTTGGATTTAGAGAAAACAGTGCCAACAGTCAAATAGCGATAACACCAAGCTATATCTATTTAAACAAATATGAACAAAGCAAAACGTGTCTTTATAGTAATGTCAGGAGGAACACCGAGGCGTCCTCTTCGTCCTCATCGTAGTCCAGCTCGAGGACATCCTCCGCGGGTGAGACCATGGTGAGGTCTAACCGGGAGCCCCAGCTCGGTAAAGTGTGGGGTCCCATTCCCGCGTGTCTTGCCGTCAACGGGTCCCGGCCTGCCAGGGTGCGGGATTCCGGTTCTGTAGCCATCGCAGATAATAAGCCCCAGACCGACACGGAGAGGGGTTCACTCTCTGCGGCGGACGCCCCCGCGTCTTGACTGCCGGCCGGCAGGTCAGTGGACATGGGGGGGTCCTGCTCCGACAGGCTAGCTTGGCGTGCTAGCCGAGTCCTTGACTCCTCTGGTGTGAGGGAGAGAGGCATCCTTCTTGTTCGCCTCGTGGCGTGGAGAGGACCCGCTCTCAACAGGTAAGTTGGGAGAAAAAGGTGTTACCACCTTGTCCTTAATCCGGAGAAAAGGACGGTGTGGGTCTTTTATTCCCGGAGAATACTGACTGGTGTGGCAGTATGCTCCTTTAATCCTTTCCTCCTCCGTGGGGAAGAGAAAAGAAAGCTTCCTCGCTACCGTGGTGTTGATAGTGAGGGAAAATCAGACCTACCTTATTTTCCGGGGAAAGAGAACGGCGAGGTCGATTTAAATACTAACAGCGTTAGTATTACCGTCTTCCTGCAAAGCAGAAGGAGTAGCCGGCGAGCGCCCGTCGACCGAAATGGTTATATTTGGGTTCAGTCTGTGGACCGTTAGGCTTGTCCGGCTACTGTAGAGATGTGCTCTGAAGCGAGAAGAGGTGTTTGAATGACGCATGCGTCGTGGCGCAAGCTACTTATAGGGGGTGAATTCCCTGACGCTGACGTCAAGATCACCAGCCAATCAGGATTGGCGTAATGAGATTGATGCTTCTGTTTACTCCGCGATGAGGCGCATCCCATAGTGAGACATCGAACGGAGTGTTATGAATGAGAACAGCATTTAATCGGAGTCTTTATAGACGTAGTGTGTTCTACTGAGGTCCCTGAACGCATCGCCATGTGCTCTTATGTGAGTGCGGGCTCCGCCATAATGCAGCCTTTACCACTATGGAAAACTGCATTAATTGGAGTCTTTGCTCTCGGCGTAGTGTGTTCTCTGACAGCAATACGCCGGCCATAATGTCCCTGTACCCGCATAGTGCTCCCCTTTAAATAGCACTCCCTGCGGTTCATCCCGCACATCTGCGCATTCCGTAAACACGGGGGCTCCCAGGAGATCAACACGATCCTCTTTGGAAAAGTGCCACGCGGCGTGATATCCCAGGGACATCACACGGCGGGCAGCGGCGGCGGCCTGGGATGAAGTAGGGTCGACCCTATATCACGTGAAGCCACCAAGCACCGGTCCCCGGGGGAACTGGGCCTGGGGCAAGGCTCGTGGACCAAGCTACTTATTCGGCCTTGGGGTACAATAATCACTCTGATCTGGTGAGGCGGGGGCATCTCTCGCAATGAGCGAGTAGCCCACACACCCGCCGCCATGATCATCTTCCAGGGAGAGTACAGCCCTGGGCGGTGGACTTCCATGGACGCCGGACTCGGAAGGAATGGCGAATGTAAAATGGCCCCGCCTCGGCCACATCTTGGTCCCCCAAACACTCGAAGCAGAGATGGTGGGGATCGGCGCCCGCTATCTTTCTTTCTCTTTCTTCCTTTCTCTCAAAAAATACGTCTCAGACTCAGTGCTAGGCTATCACCTCCGCTGCTGAAGAGTAAAGGATGATGGTCAGGAGGCGGGGCCTCCTTTTATACGGAATTGAGATGCGCACGCATTCTGTTAGACCCGCCCCGGGACCGGCTACGTCTATAGAAATCTCAGTAGGTGAATGCTTGCATGATAAGGTAGTACCCATAGAGTCCAGTAGAGGGCGGAGCCTGTGAGAGATATAACCTGTATCAAGATTGATGCAACATTAACTCCACCTCTGGGGTGATTTGGGTGGTAATGGGCGTTTTTGCCGTTTCTCTGGAACCCATTGGTCGATTTTGGTGATTGACATCTCTTTTTAACCGTTAGAGCCAATATAATCGAAGGGGGAATTCCACATGTCAATCAATCAATTAATCAATGTTTATTTATATAGCCCAATATCACAAATGTTACATTTGTCTCAGTGGTCTTCACAGTGTGTACAGAATATCAGTATGACAATACGACACCCTCTGTCCTTAGACCCTCACATCGTACAAGGAAAAACTTCCAAAGAAAACCCAGTTTAAAGGGAAAAATGGGAGAAACCTCAGGGAGAGCAACAGAGGAGGGATCCCTCTCCCAGGACGGACAGACGTGCAATAGATGCCGTGTGTAAATTGAAAAGATAATATATTTGCAACATAGGTAGTCCAAATGTTTGGAAATGCATGTGTGTATAATAGGAAGATGAATCCACGAGGATATCCATCCAGGACCGATGATCCAGGACCACAGCCACGACTCAAGATCCAGCGCTCGCGATCCAGGACACAAGACCGCAGGATCATCCATGACTCCGGATCCCAGCATATATAGACCCCAAAAAGAAAGACATTTGGGGAAGCTGGGTTAATCGGAACATGAGAGTACACGGGTATAGACAGAGAGAAGGAAGAAGTAAGATGTCCCCCGACAAACTAAGCCTATATCAGCAAAACTAGGGGCTGAATCTAATCAGCACTAACTATAAGCTTTATCAAAAAGGAAGGTCTTAAGCGCACTCTTAAAAACGGATAGGGTGTCTGCCGCCCGAACACAAACTGGAAGCTGATTCCACAAATGTGGAGCTTGATAAGAAAAGGCTCTGGCTCCCATTGTACTTTTAGAGACTCTAGGAACAACCAACAACCCTACATTCTTGGAACGCAATGCCCTAGTAGGACAGTAGGGTATAATGAGTTCTTTAAGGTAAGATGGCGCCTGCCCATTAAGGGCTTTGTAGGCGAGAAGAAGAATTTTAAATTCTATCCTGTGTTCTATAGGGAGCCAGTGTAAGGCAGCCAGAACAGGAGTAATGTGGTCCTTTTTCCTAACTCTGGTTAGTACACGAGCCGCAGCATTTTGAATCAGCTGAAGCGACTTGATTGACTTCTTGGTACTCCCTGATAATAAAGAGTTACAATAATCCAGCCTAGAAGTAACAAATGCATGGACTAGTTTCTCTGCATCGTTTTGAGGCAAGATATGCCTGATTTTTGCAATGTTACGTAGATGGAAGTAGGCGGTCCTTGAAATTGATTTTATGTGGGCGTTAAAGGATAAATCCTGATCAAATATAACACCAAGATTCCTTACAGTCTCACTGGAGGCCAAATTAATGCCATCCATAGTTAGTATATCTTTAGATAATTTGTTTCATACATTCTTCGGGCCAAGTACAATAACTTCAGTTTTGGTCGTGTTTAACATCAAAAAGTTTAAGGTCATCCACGTTTTTAAGTCCTTAAGGCAGTCTTGAATTTTATTTAGATGATTAATTTCATCAGGCTTAATTTCATACACAGCAACGTTACCAAAAAAAGGTGGGGGTTTCGCGCATGCAGTTTGCCGTAAAGCGAAACCTCTCTCACGCTTTGAAATCTGAAAATGGAAAAGTAGGTTTATTGCTTATGAATAATCAAAAATAATTTCAAAGTGACACACACACATTGGATTAACCTATGGATTAACCTTCAGCAGCGTTTTTATCGTTTTAAGGCGAGACACGGCAGGAAAAACATTGTTTTTCAAGTACTGGTCAATTTTGAGATTTTGTGCTATTTTGATTCCATTACATTTCAGGCTTTTGGAAGGAAAACGTACAAAATACACATTTAAGTGTTTATTTTACTATAGTTTGTCTATTTGCATCTGTAGATTTCTCCTAAATTCACCAAAAGTTAGCATTCTAACGTAACATGAAGTACCGCGACCGCTGTGTGCACCATGGCAACAGAGATATCGTTGGAAAGCTCTGCCTCTCCTGCACAATCTCATCAGATCCAAATATGGTCATTTATTTTGTATCAGCAACCAATCGTGAAGGCACAAAGGGGTCTTAAACCAAGAAACAAAATCTCATTGGCTGGTGTCAATTTCTGACAACGTGATTCGTTCAGATGCGTCACGTGGTGTGCTGAAACACTTCCTGGTTAGCTTTCCGCTATAAATTGAAATCTCAAAATTGCAAAAGAATGGCGAAAAAAACGTTCACAGAGAAGACGACAACAATTGTCACTTGCACAAAGCAAGGTTATACAAAAAACAAATGACCCCGAACATGAAATACCTTCACGGAGTGTGTTGAGGCGCAAGCTATCATCCAAAGAACAGTAGGGTTTAGCTAGCGCCTCACTGCAACCTTTAAAGGTCGTTTTCTCAAAATGAGTTTTTTCTCCTACTCTGAGTTCGAAATGTCAACTTCAGTAGCACGTAGATACACCAAACCTTCCAGTTATATTCCTATCAATATTATGAAGGCTTTTACTGAAGGGTTTGTTCATATATCATTCATAGCCTGAATTAAGCAACATTTTATACATAAAAACATGGCGAAAATTGATATTTTAGGGCTGTTAACTTGACAGCCCTAGTTAAAATATGTGCATATTTAATGAGATAATGGGTAATTTGCATATTTAAACATGCTATTTCAGAAAACTTGTAATACAAAAAACAATTGCCTTATTGTACGTAATTAACTGGAGAAATGTCTAGCTGATAACTTTAAGTTAAAAAAATTACCCTATTCACCTGGGGTGTTTCGCCTTAATGCCATTGAAGACAACTTTTGATCAGACAACGACTAAGGTAAGACATATTCCCGTTTTGGCTACCTAATGCCACGTGTTTTGATGTCTGTTTTTGTTAAAATTGTCGCGAGTTCTTATCATGGAGGGATGATATATATACCCATATATGCCCATAACCAACAGGTTATAAGCAGCCCGTTTAAACGTCAAGCCCTGCTGTCTATTAACCGACTGGTTAATTACAGCTGGCTTGTGCCGTGAGCCCTGCTGCCTGCTACCGACAGGTTACAGCCGGCTCAAACGGCGAGCCTCGCTGTCTGTTAACCGACAGGTAACAAACAGCTGGCTTATGCACCTCCACACGCTGTATTGCACAGCTGCTCTCATCATGTCGCCGTTTAGGAGAAAACTCGTAAACCGGACATTGAGACATGTTCGTGCTCAAACCTGCTGAGGAATGAGCGGAGGTGGGTGTAGGAGGCACATCTGTGACATAGGAAACAAACCCGGGCTGTCTAATTAACCGACAGGTTTTAAAGACAGCTGGTTTAAGCCGTGAGCTCTGCTGCCTAACAACCGACAGGCTGTGAGGCAACCGCTTATGCAGCTTTATGTCATCCGGAGGAGAGCTCTCCTGAACCAGGGGAACGGGGAGATCTCATTAGGCGGCTGCCTTTCCGATGATCTCCGGAAGTTCCGGAGTCCTGTCTCCCCCGTCCGGAGGAGAGGGAGGATGGGGGAACCACATGGTGATCCGTGAATGGAGGGGAAGGAGTCACCTGACTGCTGCCCGCCACTCGGATCCAATAAGTCAAGGGCTTCGTCCATGGAGTAAGACTTCTGGACTGTCCAATCATCCTCGGCCTCAGCAGTGAGAGCGCCCGCTCTCCACTGCCTGTGGGCCAGAGGGAGACGGACACAATGAGTGCACGACACCTGGGGAGTGAGAGTCGCGTTTGCGTGCTCCGATCCCCGGCAGGACTCACACCGTGACTTCTGGTCGTCACTCATATGTCGGGTTGACAACGGGCCCACGCCCTGTCTCCCCCGTCCGGAGGAGAGGGAGGATGGGGCCAGGGGAACTAGCCTTATACAATATAGAACAGAGACACAGACAGAGACAGTGTGGACAGCCAGGGTCCAGCCCGCTGTGTTTAGGACACACACAGTTTCTTGTCTGATCAGATTGACTTGAGAGCAGCCTGTAGAGAGAGAGGGAGACACACACACACACACACACACACACACACACACACACACACACACACACGCACACACACACACACACAGCCTCACTGCTCTCGCACTGCACAGCCTCATATGGCTCATGTGTGATTATATTTCCTTCCACAGGGCCTCAGGGCAGATTAACTACACTGCAGGAATTTCAGGAATTCAATAAAGAGGAGCCTATTCATTTTCTCCTCTGTGTTGATGTTGTTCAGAGGTTTTAAAGTTAAGTTTGAACTGGTTGAATGATTACATTGTGCATACTTCCATTGCAGAGAATTTTAAATAGGTGTGTATTGTTGCCTTGTGAACGCCACAACAGCATTTGCACCTTCATGAGAAGCTCCTAAAGGTCCTCTGATATCAGAGAGTGAGACAGGGTGTTTTAGATGGGTTGCTTTTCTGGGGGGTGACTGTACCTTCAAAGGGAACATAATCAACATGTTAGAGATTGTATTGATGACAAACTGTTTACCTGTACCCCGGTACTTGTGTGCAGCAAGAAATCAAAGAAAACTGGGACCAGCAGTAACACCAACACAAAGACAAACACACACTGAAACTACCTCACAATGCAGACAATGTAAAACTTATGTTGTATCTAAACGACCAAAAGCAGTTTTCCTGTTTGTGTACAGAATAAACAATTGATAAGTGATTGTTATGAGCTTTAAAGTGTCACATTTGACCTCCAGTTGTTGTGCTAAGCTATGCTAACCATTCTGACATTCTAGTTGATGCAAACGGATGATAGTGATGACAAATTGACATTTCTCTCTAACCAGAAACCAGCTTTGTCCAATTCATTAAGTCTATCAGTATTAATTATATATCCCAATGTCACCAATTCCACATTTCTCTCAGCGGGCTTTACAGAGTGTGAGGCAAGGCAAGTTTATTTATATAGCCCCTTTCAACACAAGGACATTCAAAATGTACAGAATACGACCCCTTCAATTACCTGGGAGACCTCTTGGAAACCTCGGACCCCCAGACCCCCCCGCTTGGGGGCGTGTTCAGTATGTGCCCCCCCCCCTGGAAAAAAAATCTCCTGTTATCGCACGGTGTGAGGTTGGCAGGTATGGCTGAAGAGCTGATTATCATCCCTAGCTCAATGAATGTTAGGGACCCAAAATAGTGTCACTACAAAGTACTACCAATCGAATCCAAATGGCATGAAACGTGCTCCTAATTATTTTTAGGTGGTCAATTTTGACCTCAACATTTAGTGAATTTTTCGGATTTATGTGGGATATTTCTCCCACCCCCACACACAGACTACACCACCCCCCCCCCTACAGAGTACACCCCTCCCTCCCCCACCGAGGAAAAAAGAAAAGAAAAGGCAAACAGCATAGATTCAACATTGATTCAATGTTGGCATTTCAATCATTAAATTCGACCACAATACAACGTTAATTCAATGACATCTTTTCAACATTTAAGGTTGATCCACCATCAATCTTCAACCTTAACCAAAAATCAACATTTTTGACCATAATTCAACGTTGATTTAACATCTTTTGCTATCTGGGATGACATGTGGGGTTCCTCAAGGCTCCATCTTGGGGCCTCTTCTCTTTAACATCTACATGCTACCACTGGCTCAGATAATGAAGAACAACAAAATAAGTTACCATAGCTATGCAGATGACACACAAATCTACGTAACAATTTCACCAGGAGACGATGCTCCAATTCAAACACTGAGTAAGTGCATTGAACAAATCAATGACTGGATGTGTCAGGACTTTCTCCAATTAAACAAAGATAAAACTAAGGTAATGATTTTTTAAACAGTTACTAAGTCAGCCCACTATCACCGTCCTAAATAATATATCTAGGATTAAAAGACTAATGTCACAGCAGGATTTGGAAAAACTTGTCCATGCTTTTTTGTGTGAGTTTATCTAATTTAGCAGTGATTCCATGTCAGCCACAGCTTGTTACAAAAAACATGACTGATAGTCTGTTTAACGAACTTAAACTAGCTTTATTAAATGTCAGGTCTTTGGCAGGAAAAACATTTTTAATCAATGATTTTATCACTGAGCACAATCTTGATTTTATGTTTTTAACAGAAACTTGGATTGAACAAAATAACAGTGCAGCTGTTCTTATCGAATCAACCCCTCCCAACTTTAGTTTTATGAGTCAGGAAAGAATGCATAAGAGAGGGGGTGGAGTTGCTATTCTGTTCAATGATTCCCTTCAATGCAGGAAGACATCGTATGGAAACTTTGATTCTTTTGAATATGTGGCCCTTCAGCTGAAATGCTCCTCTCGAGCTCTGTTCTTAAATATCTATAGACCACCCACATACTGTGCAAGCTTTTTGATGACTTTACTGAACTGCTGTCTATAGTGTGTATTGACTTTGACCGTCTAGTCATTGTTGGTGATTTTAACATCCATGTTGACAACCCCCAGGACAGAGGGGCTAAAGAACTGTTTTGTGTTCTTGATAGCTATGGACTGACTCAGCATGTGACGGAGCCCACGCACAATAAGGGGCACACTCTGGACTTAATTATCTCAAAGGGTCTGAATATCTCTAAGGTTGTGGTGACTGATGTTGCACTGTCTGACCATTCCTGTGTTTTCTTTGAGAGCTCTATTTCTGTTCACACAAGTGTTCAAAAAGAGGTAACCACAAAGCGATTAACTGAAAATACTAGGGAAATGTTTACTCAGAATTTTTCTTCCACACTTGCACCTGCTAACACCTCAGTAAATGAGCTAGTAGATCATTTTAATTCAAACATTTAAAAATGTTATAGATGCCATTGCTCCAATGAAGGTAAAGGAAGTGACTGGGAAGAAAATATCTCCATGGAGAAAGGCCATGACCGTGAAAACAGAAAAAAGAGAATGTCGAAAAGCTGAACGCAGGTGGCGAAAAACAAATCTCCAGGTTCACTTTGAAATTTATAAAGAGAGACTTGGCCTTTATCATTTGGAATTGAAAAACGCACGACAATCATTCTTCTCTGACATCATTACCAAAAACAAAAACAACGCACGTGCCTTGTTTGCTACCGTCGACAGACTAACTAACCCCCCCAGTGTCAGTAGCCTCTGAATTTCTATCCACCAGGGCCTGCAATGATTTTGCCTTTTTCACTGACAACATTCAGAAAATCAGACAAGCAGTCAGTGCCTCTGCGTCAGGAACAGCAAATGTGTTGTCTCTGTGTCCACTTAACATCAATTCAGACATCATGACACAATTCCATCAGATTAATGATAAAAACCTAGAGGACATTATACAACTTCTGAAGTCCTCCTCCTGCTGCCTTGATATTATTCCAACAGGATTTTTCAAAGATGTTTTGCCTTGCATGGCCTCAGAACTACTTCATATAGTAAACAAATCTCTTCACTCAGGTATTTTTCCACAGGCCCTGAAAACTGCAGTCATTAAACCGCTCTTAAAAAAGAATAATCTAGATGCTTCAGTGATGAACAATTACAGGCCCATATCAAACCTCCCATTTCTAGGTAAAATCATTGAAAAAGTGGTTTTTCAACAGTTGAGTAATTTCTTGCATTTAAATAACCGTTTCGATGTGTTCCAGTCAGGCTTTCGTCCAAACCACAGCACTGAGACTGCTCTTGTAAAGGTCTTTAACGACATCCACTTAAACACAGACAGTGGCAGAACTTCAGTGTTAGTATTATTAGATCTCAGTGCTGCGTTTGACACTGTTGACCACAGCATATTACTGGACCGACTGGAAAACTGGGTGGGACTTTCGGAAACAGTTCTACATTGGTTTAAATCCTACCTAAAGGACAGAAACAACTTTGTTTCTATCGGTAAATACACATCTGAGTTATGACATGTGGGGTTCCTCAAGGCTCCATCTTGGGGCCTCTTCTCTTTAACATATACATGCTACCACTGGCTCAGATAATGAAGAACAACAAAATAAGTTACCATAGCTATGCAGATGACACACAAATGTACGTAACAATTTCACCAGGAGACTATGCTCCAATTCAAACACTGAGTAAGTGCATTGAACAAATCAATGACTGGATGTGTCAGAACTTTCTCCAATTAAACAAAGATAAAACTGAGGTAATGGTTTTTGGAGCAAAGTCAGAACGTATAAAAGTTAGCGCTGAACTTCTGTCTGCAATGTTCAAAACAACAGATAAAGCCAGAAATCTAGGTGTAGTCATGGACTCTGACCTGAGTTTCAACAGTCACATTAAAACAGTTACTAAATCAGCCTACTATCACCTAAAGAACATATCTAGGATTAAAAGACTAATGTCACAGAAGGATTTGGAAAAACTTGTCCATGCCTTTATCTTCAGTAGACTCGACTACTGCAATAGTGTCTTCACAGGTCTCACTAAAAAATCAATTAGGAAGCTGCAGCTGATTCAGAACGCCGCTGCTCGAGTCCTCACTAACACTAAGAAAGTGGATCACATCATTCCTGCTCTGAAGTCTTTACACTGGCTTTCTGTGTGGCAAAGAATAGATTTCAAAATACTGCTGCTGGTTTATAAAGCACTGCATGGTTTAGGCCCAGAATACATTTCTGACCTCCTGCTAAATGATGAACCATCCAGATCTCTCAGGTCTTCAGGGACTGGTCAGCTTTCTGTCCCCAGAGTCAGAACTAAACATGGTAAAGCAGCGTTCAGTTATCATGCTCCAAATATCTGGAACAAACTCCCAGAAACCTGCAGGTCCGCTGCAACTCTGACTACTTTTAAATCCAGGCTGAAGACTTTTCTTTTTGTCGCTGCTTTTATTTGAACTATTCATATCTTAGACTGCACTGTCACTTTTATCCATGTACTTTTTCTTGTAATGTTTAATTGAACTATTTATATTTTAAACTGCACTGTAACTTTTATCCATGTATTTTTTTCTTAATGTTTATTTGATTAGCTTTTCTTTTTTAATGCTTAATGTCTTTCATTTATTTTTTTGTAAAGCACTTTGAATTGCCTTGCGTTGAAAAGTGCTCTATAAATAAACTTGCCTTGCCTTGCCTTGCCTTTTATCTTCAGTAGACTGGACTACTGCAATGGTGTCTTCACAGGTCTCACTAAAAAATGTATTAGAAAGCTGCAGCTGATTCAGAACGCCGCTGCTCGAGTCCTCACTAACAATAAGAAAGTGGATAACATCACTCCTGCTCTGAAGTATGTACACTGGCTTCCTGTGTGTCAAAGAATATATTTCTAAATACTGCTGCTGGTTTATAAAGCACTGAATGGTTTAGACCCAAAATACATTTCTGACCTCCTGCTAAATTATGAACCATCCAGATCTCTCAGGTCTTCAGGGACTGGTCAGCTTCCTGTCCCCAGAGTCAGAACTAAACATGGAGAAGCAGCGTTCAGTTATTATGCTCCAAATATCTGGAACAAACTCCCAGAAACCTGCAGGTCCGCTGTAACTCTGACTACTTTTAAATCCAGCAGGAAGACTTTTCTTTCTGTCGCTGCTTGTAATTGAATTATTAATATCTTAAACTGCACTGTAACTTTTATCCATGTCTTTTTTATTCTTTTAATGTTTATTTTATTATCTTTGGTTTTTAATTACTCTTTTTAAATGCCATTTTCTTAATGTCTTCATTCTTGTAAAGCACTTTGAATTTCCTTGTGTTGAAAGGTGTTATATAAATAAACTTGCCCTGCCTTACCTTGCCTTGTAGTTGCATCCATTTCCTTTTGTCACTATAGAGCGGGGTTGATGACATGCAATCCAAAGCAATAAGCAGCCGAAGGTTTTCAGTCAAATTGTTTTCATTTATTGACAAAAGATTATTGACTTAAATAGTCTCAAAATAACAAATCTAAAAAAATATTTCGGCAATATACTTTCTTATAATAATTATACTTTGCAGTCCAATTTGCAACACTAATTTCTAATGACAATTTGCGGAGGGAAAACTGTTCCGCTCCCCGTCTCATTAGGTCTCATACACAGCGGCTGTCCTCAATTGCCTCACTCAAATAAACACCTGAAGGTACAATAAAACAGATAGTATTTACGATTTAAAATAAACAATAATTTCATCAAAAGATATTCACCATGGCAATATAAATCGTTTTCCATCATTAATTCATTTATCAAATTATGAATCAAAATAATAACTTAATTGTGGCTCTAACACACCTGTATCTATTCAAGTTTTGCCTCAACGACATTTCTACAGGAATATATTGGAAATATTTAAGCTGAAAACATATTTGTACTGCATAAGGCTTAAACACATCATAATGTAACTCAATGCATCCACCCAGCTGTGCTCATGCCATGCTGAGGGACGGTCACCTAGAGCATCTCTGCCGACACCCCCCCATCATTTCTACCAGCATGACTTTATTTAAGAGTCAGGAAAATAAATGCAGTTTGTCTGTTTGTTGGTTTGTTTTCATGCTGATTTGAATCAGTTGTTGCTTCCTGTGTTTTACCTTGACATGCAACACAAACAACTGCAAGCTGTGACATCACACAGATGAGAGGCGACAGAACGCTGATGTGGATCTGGAGCCGGCGTTACATAAGTTCTGCTGCTGTCTGTTCCTGTGGCATCACAATGCTGCCTGCAGCCACACACACACACACACACACAGACACACACACACACACACACACACACACACACACACACACACACACACACACACACACACACACACACACACACACACACCGACATTAGACACAGACTTGTGACGCAGGTGAACTGTGTTCTTGGATCTGAAGGCTGAACATGAGATTGAACCACGACATCCGACACACGCCATCACATTGGCAGGTTTCTTTCTCAACATGTGGTTTCCTTGTTGTTTTCCTCCTCATTAGACAAATGAACCAAACATAACTGGCACAGATAATATCATGCAAATCCCAGCAAACGTGCGAGGGCAGCGCAGGGATTTAGGGACGCTTCACTCTGAATGGTCGCCTTGGGAACCATTATTATCTGCTGCCGTGGGTCAGACCTGCTCCTCCTCACCACCGTTAATTAGGATTGGTTAAAATCATCTGAGGGACCACGGCTTATTGGGGATGGACGACTGAAGCGGTCAGCTGATTATTCTCTTTATCTAATGAGCTCCACAGAAACATGGCTGCACCAGGACATATCCCATGACAACGCTTCCATCCACGCCTTCTGGAATGTTCAGGCCGACAGGAAGTGCACCGAGAGCTTCACTTCATCATGAGCCTGAGTCTTCATCATGTCTTCACCATGAGCCTGAGTCTTCATCATGTCTTCACCATGAGCCTGAGTCTTCATCATGTCTTCATCATGAACCTGAGTCTTCATCATGTCTTCATAATGAGCCTGAGTCTTCATCATGAGCCTGAGTCTTCATCAATCAATGTCTTCATCATGGGCCTGAGTCTTCATCATGTCTTCATCATGAGCCTGAGTCTTCATCATGTCTTCATCATGAGCCTGAGTCTTCATCATGTCTTCATCATGAGCCTGAGTCTTCATCATGTCTTCATCATGAGCCTGAGTCTTCATCATGAGCCTGAGTCTTCATCATGTCTTCACCATGAGCCTGAGTCTTCACCATGAGCCTGAGTCTTCATCATGAGCCTGAAGTCTTCATCATGTCTTCATCATGAGCCTGAAGTCTTCATCATGAGCCTGAGTCTTCATCATGTCTTCATCATGAGCCTGAAGTCTTCATCATGAGCCTGAGTCTTCATCATGTCTTCACCATGAGCCTGAGTCTTCATCATGTCTTCACCATGAGCCTAAGTCTTCATCATGAGCCTGAGTCTTCATCATGTCTTCACCATGAGCCTGAGTCTTCATCATGTCTTCACCATGAGCCTGAGTCTTCATCATGTCTTCATCATGAACCTGAGTCTTCATCATGTCTTCATAATGAGCCTGAGTCTTCATCATGAGCCTGAGTCTTCATCAATCAATGTCTTCATCATGAGCCTGAGTCTTCATCATGTCTTCACCATGAGCCTGAGTCTTCTTCATGTCTTCATCATGAACCTGAGTCTTCATCATGTCTTCATAATGAGCCTGAGTCTTCATCATGAGCCTGAGTCTTCATCAATCAATGTCTTCATCATGAGCCTGAGTCTTCATCATGTATTCACCATGAGCCTAAATCTTCATCATGTCTTCATCATGAACCTGAGTCTTCATCATGTCTTCATAATGAGCCTGAGTCTTCATCATGAGCCTGAGTCTTCATCAATCAATGTCTTCATCATGAGCCTGAGTCTTCATCATGTCTTCATCATGAGCCTGAGTCTTCATCATGTCTTCATCATGAGCCTGAGTCTTCATCATGAGCCTGAGTCTTCACCATGAGCCTGAAGTCTTCATCATGTCTTCATCATGAGCCTGAGTCTTCACCATGAGCCTGAGTCTTCATCATGAGCCCGAGTCTTCATCATGTCTTCACCATGAGCCTGAGTCTTCATCATGTCTTCACCATGAGCCTAAGTCTTCATCATGAGCCTGAGTCTTCATCATGTCTTCACCATGAGCCTGAGTCTTCACCATGAGCCTGAGTCTTCATCATGAGCCTGAAGTCTTCATCATGTCTTCATCATGAGCCTGAAGTCTTCATCATGAGCCTGAGTCTTCCTCATGTCTTCATCATGAGCCTGAAGTCTTCATCATGAGCCTGAGTCTTCATCATGTCTTCACCATGAGCCTGAGTCTTCATCATGTCTTCACCATGAGCTTAAGTCTTCATCATGAGCCTGAGTCTTCATCATGTCTTCACCATGAGCCTGAGTCTTCATCATGTCTTCACCATGAGCCTAAGTCTTCATCATGAGCCTGAGTCTTCATCATGTCTTCACCATGAGCCTGAGTCTTCACCATGAGCCTGAGTCTTCATCATGAGCCTGAAGTCTTCATCATGTCTTCATCATGAGCCTGAGTCTTCATCATGAGCCTGAAGTCTTCATCATGAGCCTGAGTCTTCATCATGTCTTCACCATGAGCCTGAGTGTTCATCATGTCTTCACCATGAGCCTAAGTCTTCATCATGAGCCTGAGTCTTCATCATGTCTTCACCATGAGCCTGAGTCTTCATCATGTCTTCATCATGAGCCTGAGTCTTCATCATGTCTTCATCATGGGCCTGAGTCTTCATCATGTCTTCATCATGGGCCTGAGTCTTCATCATGAGCCTGAGTCTTCATCATGTCTTCATCATGAGCCTGAGTCTTCATCATGAGCCTGAGTCTTCATCATGTCTTCATCATGAGCCTGAGTCTTCATCATGTCTTCATCATGAGCCTGAGTCTTCATCATGTCTTCATCATGAGCCTGAGTCTTCATCATGTCTTCATCATGAGTCTCTCAGCTACAGCTAACTTGTCTCCTGGGAAAGGACATTACCATACAACCAAACTGCGTTCTCAATTCAAGGGAACCTCCCAAAAGGAAACCAAACTAAAATCCAAGAAAACTACAAACACATGCTTCCAGCAGGATTAGAGCACATCAGAGTGCAGCTCCCGTTCAGCTCATGGGAGACATACAAGCTAGCTCTGAGCAGACACAGACCGTGTGATGGGAAGAGCCAATCAAACGTCCCTGGTCAAATGGCTATTCCTATACATGTTTGAATCCAAACAGTATGCACACTGCATTGAATCCAAACAGCATGCACACTGCTTTGAATCCAAACAGCATGCACACTGCATTGAATCCAAACAGCATGCACACTGCTTTGAATCCAAACAGCATGCACACTGCTTTGAATCCAAACAGCATGCACACTGCATTGAATCCAAACAGCATGCACACTGCATTGAATCCAAACAGCATGCACACTGCATTGAATCCAAACAGCATGCACACTGCTTTGAATAGTGGCTTTTGGTTTGATGAAAAATACCAGAAAAAGATATGTCAGCAAATTCAGCATGTGTATTCGAGTCTAGTATTCTCTCTCTCTCTCTCTCTCTCTCTCTCTCTCTCTCTCTCTCTCTCTCTCTCTCTCTCTCTCTCTCTCTCTCTCTCTCTCTCTCTCTCTCTCGCTCTCTCTCGCTCTCTCTTTCTCTCTCTCTCTCTCTCTCTCTCTCTCTCTCTCTCTCTCTCTCTCTCTCTCTCTCTCTCGCTCTCTCTCGCTCTCCCTCTCTCTCTCTCTCTCTGTCTCTCTCTCTCTCTCTCTCTCTCTCTCTCTCTCTCTCTCTCTCTCTCTCTCTCTCTCTCTCTCTCTCTCTATCTGGGTGTTCAGGGTTTATAATTAATTCCTAGTTTAGAGTCATATCTGAACACACTCACACACATTCAGAGTGCTAATTGAATTTTTAAGCTGCTGCTGTTCGTTAGCATTTTGCCTTGTAATGTGTTGTGTGCTACTGTGTGTGTGTGTGTGTGTGTGTGTGTGTGTGGTGTGTGTGTGTGTGTGTGTGTGTGTGTGTGTGTGTGTGTTCTGATTCATATTTTAATGTAGTCATGGGATCTGGGATGTCTACTATGTGTGTATTGTAACGCTTTCACCAGGGCCGCCTTAATGCACGGGCTGACCTGGGCTGAAGCCCAGGGGCCTACGGAGAGCAGGGGCCTATCATGAGCCAATACAAAAGTTTTTTATTTCGGATGTTTTTAAAAAACATTTAAATAAACAAAGTCTTGGCTTTCAGAATATGAAACTTTTATTTCCAAAATCACACGATAAATACATTTTTGAAGCTTGTAAAGGGAAGATGACAGCTCTCACTCGCCACTCACTCCCCCTCCCTCCGGCAGAAATTATGAATGTAAGAGTATAGTAATCAGAGATAACACGGCAGGGTCCGTTACAGTTTGTTTTCATCTGGTTTCAAATAAACAAAGTCTTGGCTTTCAGAATATTAAACTTGTTTCGGCAAATTCAGATGATAAATACAGCTTTGAAGCTTATAACGGAATAATTACAAGCGGAGAACGGAGTAATTTAACGTCACATCAGGCACAACAACAGCCGGTGTTTCTCGTGAGGGTTTTCCCCGGGAAACAAACAATACACACAAATGCAAAAATACACAATCACAATGAGAATATGTTTCACATGTGACTTATTCAAATTGCGAGTGATTGAGTGACAGGTGAAGGTTGTTTAGGAGAAAAAGTTTGAGAAGAAAAAGTTTGAGAGTGGCGCACGGGAAAGGAAATTGTTGAGTGAAAAGGAGTTTGGAGACGAGCAGCTGTTACAAAACATGCCGAAGCTTCCAGGTTATTTTAAACCTGTAGGCCGGGATGAGTTCTGTACCGAGCAGTAGCGGTGCCGGCCGCGGGGCCTCGGAGCCAAGTAGGCCGTCTGGTTCTGATAACGATGGAGTAGCGGGAGAGGAAAAACAGACAGGAGGGACATTATCTGTTGGAGGAGATGGAGAGGACGACGAGGACTTGCTACGTGGAGGGGAGCCAACGACAACCGGACAAATACATGAGGGAGGCCCGATACGTCACTCATCTGGAGGAGAGGACCAGGCGCGCAGAGCAGGGTGGAGAAGTGCGATCACAGAGCCTGCCGAGGCTATACATGACTTTCATTTGTTGTTTAAATAGGGGGCCTACAAAACCATCAGCCCCAGGGCCTGATGGCAGGTTAAGGCGGGCCTGACTTTCACAGTCGGCTGTGGTGTGGTGCTCAGACTCTGACCATTTCACTAATGGAGAGGCAGCTGACGTCAGAGCAACACGCGTGTTCATTGCAGTACATTAGTAGTGTATGATTCACGATGTTAAAATAAATGTAGCCGTGGATCATGATTGGCCAAACAGAAGTGACATTACAACAAGCACATCAACAACTGGAGATGCACGGACCTGCATGTGCTCATCAGTGTTTGTGGGGAGGAGGCCATCCAGAGCACGGAGGAACCTATTGCGGTGAGCACGTTGCACGTTGTAACTTCCGGTTGTTGTTGTTGTCATCTCCGGGTATCCCGTGTGCCTGTTGTGTTGCTGATAGCTTATTAACTTAAACTTAATCGATCGTTTTAAAACTCTTGATCACGGCAACTGCCTGACGTTGTAATCACACGTTACTACAGCTTAAGCACTCACAACTCTCCTTCTCTTAGCGACTGTAACTCCACAGTTGCCTACACTCTTTTCGGGTTTGCTAACGGTAACTACTTTAGCTTGATAGCTAGCCATGGCTCTTTCCCCACCCTCTGGTGCTATTTCCTGCTCTTCCTGTCTCATGTTTGGTTACTTCCCGGCCTCCCTTACTGGTAAGGATACATGTGTTAAATGTAGTATAGTTGTTAGGTTGGAGGCGGGAATCATAGCCATAGAAGCCTGGCTCCGCATCTTAGAAAGTAACTCAGCTAAAGTAAAGCACATGTTAGCATGTGCGGACCGGCAAAAGGTAGCACCTCTTAGCAGTCCCCCGGCAACTCCCGAGCAGCAGGGAGACTGGGTGACTGTTCAGAAGGGGCATAACGCGAAACCCGCAGGTCCCCACCAACCCGTTCACGTATCTAACAGATATTCCCCACTCAGCGAGACACCCGCTGAGAAGCCAACTCTGGTTATTGGTAGCTCTATTATGAGACACGTGAATTTAGAGACCGAAGCCTCCACAGTCACATGCATTCCGGGGGCCAGAGCGGGCGACGTTGAGGCGCATCTTAAACTGCTGGCTAAAAATAAACACAAATACGGTAGGATTGTTATTCACGTCGGTGGTAATGATGTTTGTTTACGCCAATCAGAAAGCACCAAACTTAATGTGGAGTCGGTGTGTAGTTATGCTAAAACAATGTCGGACACCGTAATCTTCTCTGGTCCCCTCCCCAATCTGATCAATGATGACATGTATAGCCGCATGTCATCATTTCAGCGCTGGTTGTCTAGGTGGTGCCCAGCAAACAATGTGGGCTTCGTAAATAATTGGACAGCCTTCTGGGGAAAACCTGGTCTGATTAAGAGAGACGGCATTCACCCTACTTTGAAAGGTGCAGATCTCATTTCGGCAAACATTTCAGGGCTTTGTGGACGTAATCCATGACAAACTGGAGTTGAGACCAGGAGGCAGAGTCGCAGTCTTACACGCTTCTCTGCGCTCTCTCCTAGGCAGTCACCCATAGGAATCCCGAACCCAATAAAATACCCAATATTAGCGGTGTGTGTGTCTGCCCAAGGACAATTTAAGGTAAAACCTAATAGAGGTGTCATACATAATAACCTATTAAAAGTAAATGTAACAACTACTACAGTGCAACAAAACAGGAAGATTAAATGTGGTCTCTTAAACATAAGATCTCTAGCATCTAAAGCAATATTGGTAAATGATTTAATATCAGATTATAATATTGATATATGCTGTCTCACTGAAACTTGGTTGAGACATGAAGAATATGTCAGCATAAATGAGGCCACTCCACCCAGCCATGTCAACACTCATATTGCTCGAGGCACGGGCCGAGGAGGTGGAGTTGCAGCAATCTTTGACTCAAGTTTACTTATCAATACTAAACCAAAATGTAATTATACCTCTTTTGAAAGCCTCGTTTTTAGTCTTATGCATCCGACCTGGAAAACTTTGCAGCCAATCTTATTTGTTACAGTGTATCGTGCACCAGGTCCTTATTCAGAATTCTTATCAGAATTCTCTGAGTTTTTATCAACGTTGGTTCTTAAAACAGACAAAGTAATTATCGTAGGTGACTTTAATATTCATGTTGACGATGATAAAAATAGCCTTACTGTTGCATTTAACTCTATATTAGATTATGTTGGTTTCTGTCAGAGTGTAAATAAACCAACCCACTGTTATAATCACACTCTCGACCTTGTTCTGACTTATGGTATTGAAATTGAGCAACTATTAGTCGAACCGCATAATCCTGCTTTATCCGACCATTTCTTAGTAACTTTTGAAGTACTGTTACTAGACTACAAAGCATTAGTCAAAAGCTCTTGCAGCAGAAACCTATCTGTTAGTGCTATAGCCATATTTAAGGAAGAGATTCCACCAATACTTAACTCGATAGCATGTCTGCATGTAGGGAGGAAACTTATACAAAATGTACACCACCCCAAATTGATCATGTTGTTGATAGTGCTACAGATGCGCTGCGAATAAAATTAGACTCTGTTGCTCCTTTGAAAAAGAAGAAAATAAAACAACATAGATTAGCTCCATGGCATAATGCCGAAACCCGCAAAATAAAGCAAAAGTCTAGACAACTTGAAAGGATATGGCGTTCCACGAAACTTGAAGAATCTCGTTTAATTTGGCATATTACTCTCAATGAATATAAGAAAGCACTGCGTAAAGCGAGAGCAGCATACTACTCTTCATTAATAGATGAGAATAAGAATAATGCAAGATTTCTTTTCAGCACTGTAGCCAGGCTGACAGAGAGCCACAGCTCCATTGAGCCTTCTATTCCCACAGCACTCAGTAGTAATGATTTTATGTGCTATTTTAACGATAAAATTGTTACTCTTAGAAACAAAATTAATGACCTCTTGCCTTCGACCAGTATAGTGTTATCAACAGCTCCCGGAATCGTAAGTTCTAATATTACACTAGATAGTAAACTAGAATGCTTTTCAGCCATTAACCTTGAACAATTACATTCAATGATTCTCTCTTCTAAGCCATCAACATGCATGTTAGACCCAATTCCAACTAAGCTGTTGAAGGAAGTGTTTCCATTAATTAGCACTTCTTTATTAAATATTATGAATATGTCTTTATTATCAGGCTATGTTACACAATCATTCAAAGTAGCAGTGATAAAACCGCTTCTTAAAAAGCACAACCTCGATCCAGAGGTTTTAGCCAACTATAGACCTATTTCTAATCTTCCGTTCCTCTCAAAGATTCTTGAGAAAACGGTCGCAAAACAGCTGTGTGATTACTTAAAAAACAATGATTTATTTGAAGATTTTCAGTCTGGCTTTAGAACACATCATCGCACAGAGACAGCTCTGGTTAAAGTCACAAATGATATTCTAATAGCCTCAGACAAGGGACTTGTCTCTATTCTTGTTTTGCTCGATCTCAGTGCTGCATGTGATACTATCGACCATGATATCCTATTGCAAAGACTAGAACACTTGGTTGGTATACAGGGAACTGCTTTAGGCTGGTTTAGGTCCTATCTATCTGAACGCTCTCAGTTTGTACGCGTTAACGATGAATCTTCCACGCAAACCAAAGTTAGCCATGGAGTGCCACAGGGCTCAGTGCTCGGACCTATTTTGTTCACATTATATATGCTTCCGTTAGGCAATATTATAAGGAATCATTCTGTAAACTTTCATTGTTATGCGGATGATACTCAACTATATTTATCAATCAAGCCTGATGAAATTAATCATCTAAATAAAATTCAAGACTGCCTTAAGGACTTAAAAACGTGGATGACCTTAAACTTTTTGATGTTAAACACGACCAAAACTGAAGTTATTGTACTTGGCCCGAAGAATCTACGAAACAAATTATCTAAACATATACTAACTATGGATGGCATTCATTTGGCCTCCAGTGAGACTGTAAAGAATCTTGGTGTTATATTTAATCAGGATTTATCCTTTAACGCCCACATAAAATCAATTTCAAGGACCGCCTACTTCCATCTACGTAACATTGCAAAAATCAGGCATATCTTGCCTCAAAACGATGCAGAGAAACTAGTCCATGCATTTGTTACTTCTAGGCTGGATTATTGTAACTCTTTATTATCAGGGAGTACCAAGAAGTCAATCAAGCTCGTGTACTAACCAGAGTTAGGAAAAGGGACCACATTACTCCTGTTCTGGCTGCATTACACTGGCTCCCTATAGAACACAGGATAGAATTTAAAATTCTTCTTCTCGCCTACAAAGCCCTTAATGGGCAGGCGCCATCTTACCTTAAAGAACTCATTATACCCTACTGTCCTACTAGGGCATTGCGTTCCAAGAATGCAGGGTTGTTGGTTGTTCCTAGAATCTCTAAAAGTACAATGGGAGCCAGAGCCTTTTCTTATCAAGCTCCACATTTGTGGAATCAGCTTCCAGTTTGTGTTCGGGCGGCAGACACCCTATCCGTTTTTAAGAGTGCGCTTAAGACCTTCCTTTTTGATAAAGCTTATAGTTAGGGCTGATTAGATTCAGCCCCTAGTTTTGCTGATATAGGCTTAGTTTGTCGGGGGACATCTTACTTCTTCCTTCTCGCTGTCTATACCCGTGTGCTCTCATGTTCCGATTAACCCAGCTTCCCCAAATGTCTTTCCTTTTGGTGTCTATATATGCTGGGATCCGGAGTCATGGATGATCCTGCGGTCCTGTGTCCTGGATCGCGAGCGCTGGATCTTGAGTCGTGGCTGTGGTCCTGGATCATAGGTCCTGGATGGATATCCTCGTGGATTCATCTTCCTATTATACACACATGCATTTCCAAACATTTGGACTACCTATGTTGCAAATGTATTATCTTTTCAATTTACACACGGCATCTATTGCACGTCTGTCCGTCCTGGGAGAGGGATCCCTCCTCTGTTGCTCTCCCTGAGGTTTCTCCCATTTTTCCCTTTAAACTGGGTTTTCTTTGGAAGTTTTTCCTTGTACGATGTGAGGGTCTAAGGACAGAGGGTGTCGTATTGTCATACTGATATTCTGTACACACTGTGAAGACCACTGAGACAAATGTAACATTTGTGATATTGGGCTATATAAATAAACATTGATTGATTGATCCAGAAGGATTGCCAGTCTGAACTTTAACTGCCTTTCAAAGTATGCTTCAGGCCTGGGACACCTTTAATGGAGCTGTTGCACTCATGATGCTCGTGTTGCTACCGTTAACGCATGCACTCACTTCTCAACCCAACAAGCAGCAGCACAGTCACAACATGCACTGCACCAGTTTCAGGAAATAAAGAATATTACCACACGGATCTAATGAAAGCTCTGCTGCTGTGAGGATCTAGGGCACATTCCAGAAGAACTGCTGTCTGACTGTGCAGTCCATGGATGTATAATAAGAACTGGATACAGCGTCGGAGGCGGGGCCTCGTTCATTCCTATGAGAGCTGCTCATTGGCGCATGAAGAAAAAATGTCCTGTCATTTTCTAAAGCAAAACGTCACAGATTACCCGTCATGCCTGGCTGTCAGAGCAGGAGTACCCGTTGGAAAAAATAAATTTAAAATATGTAATTACATTACAGGTGGATTACTTTGCTTTTATAAATAAATATGAGTAGTCAAGTAAATGGAAGAAGCTAAGCAAAAGTGTTCGTGAGTGTTTGTGTGTGTGTGTGTGTGTGTGTGTGTGTGTGTGTGCGTGTGTGTGTGTGTGCGTGTGTGTGTGTGTCCGAAAGTTGTGCTAAGACCTGAAACAATTACAAATAGGTGCACACTTACCTTGATGTGCTCCTAGCAATACATGTTCTGTGTGTTAAAATAGAATGCAGCTGTCACTCACCGGCCACAGTGACCTTGGCAGTTCTGCTAACAATGGTGCCCAGTCCGTCCAGTGTGGCAAGGCACTGGTATTCCCCCTCATCAGGTCGGTGGTGCCGCGAGTGGACAATGTTCTGCACCAGCAGCGAGCTGTTAGCCAGCTGCTGCCGCCGCTCGTCCACCACGGCGCTCAGCATCACGCCGTCCTTACGCCATGTGAGGAGGGGGGGGTCCTGCTCCTGCATCGCTCTGCGCCTGGCAGTCTAGCTGCAGCACGCCGCCTCGCACCGTCACTGAGTCCTGAGGCTCCTGGCTGAAAGAGAACTCCACAAAACTCCCTATACCCGACGAGGAGGAGGAGGAGGCATCTGAGGCTAGAGGAAGAGAAAGAAATAGGTAAAGTTAGATGGAACCACCAAAACATGATATCAACCGATTTTTATTAAAGGTCCCATGTCATGCTTTTCTGGTTAGTACCCGTCCCCTTGTGTGTTATGAAGCTTTTTCTGCATGTAAACGGTCTGCAGAGTCACAAACCCTCAAAGTACACCCTGTAGCGAATACTTTAACTCTAACACTAGAGTGTTAGTCTAGTGTGCTAGTGGATCCTCACAGATGGGGGTGATGCAGCCCCCTCAGCGTCCATGGTGCTCAGGCTGAGTTCAGGCTGAGTTTCGCGATGTCTCGCTGTCTCGCAGACCCCGCGCAGCAACCAGGAAACAACACCAGCAATACAGCTCACACTGTCCGCTCCTCACAGCAGCGAACCCTGCAACGTCCCGCCAACACGGCCCCCAGACCCCACGCAGCATTCACATCTGTTTGTCCTTACTGGTGTCATTTCCTGGTTGCTAACAAACGCCATTGTAACACATAATCACTGATGTTCCGCTGTAACGGTGGTGGACTCATCAGAACAGAGTGGGCAAGTTGACCAATCAGAGCACACTGGGCTCACAGGGAGGGGGGGGGGACAGGAGCTCCAGCAAGCCCTGTAGGACAGAGAGTGAATACACATACTATACAGAGATGCTGTTTGAGAAACAATGTGAGTTTGGAACATTGCACAATGTAAATCTATTCTAGTAGACCTCAACAATGGAATTATGATCAGTAGAAATGGCCATGGCATGGGACCTTTAAAGCATACAAGCCAATGGTTAATATCAGAGGAGACACAGTTCAAAGGTTGTATCATCATATGCACAGCTACAGAGTAGATATGCAATGAAAAAGCCCCAGGCTCCTCAAACAATGCAACATACATAAATAAAAGACATAAAACAAATACAAAAACAATACAAATAATGCAAGAAGAAACCAAGTAGTAATAACATAGTGCAAGAGAATGTTGCAAGACTTATGTGCAAGTAATGCAGTAGAAGTGAACTATATGCATGTAAAATAGAATAAGATAAGCTAAAATAGAATGTAAAATAAAATGCTATACAGTGAAATGAAATAGGGCTGCTCGATTATGGCAACAGTCATAATCAATATTGATATCACGATTATTAAATACAATTATTAATTGACTTTGAAAACATAAATGTATTGAACTTTAAAAAATAAATAAAATAATAATAATTTGAACAGTATCTTTTTAACAGTTGATTACCCTGAACTTTAAGTAGAATTCAACTGCAAAGTATTCAGCTGAAGCCACATATTTTTCAACTTCCCCACACGCATTTGTCATATAGGGCAGTGAGTGCAGATCTGGTGAAATTATGCCGAGATGGCATCGCGTAACGCTTGTCCATAGTGTTAACCAGTTGTCCATAGTGTTAACCAGCAGCTTAAACCCCTGGTTGCCAACTGTGCTAACTGGGCGCATGTCTTTAGCTTTGTAGAATGTGATGGCATCAGTGGCGCTGCCCATAGGGGTGCTAGGGGCGCCGCCCCACCTCTTCCCACATTCTAGATTGTCATTAAAAAATCATGTCATTAATTGTATACATTTTTTTTAATGAACAAGGTACATATTATATAGTTGGTGTCATTTAAATGTATAATCTACGATAAAATATCGATACAAATTGTTTTTGATGTCTAAAGTTACTGATAAGTCACGTGTTTCCTGCTTGGGGCGCAGACATCTTTGCCCATTGACTCGTTATAAGGGGTGCATGCACAGTCCGTACCTCTTCAATGCAACAGATAGGAGCAGCTCGGGGCGCACCAAGCTGCGCCCAAAGCAGCTGTTGACACCGCCAACAACTAGGGGGCAGCAGGAGCTCCAGAGTGAGAGATTGACGTTTGATGAGAGAGAGTTAGACGGAGACGGAGTGTGAACAAAACTAGATAGAGAATATGGAGAAGGAATATGATGTGTAATCACTTAAAGAAACCCCCTTTGAGAGGAGCAGACTGGAGGGAAAGCTGGGAGTGAAAGAGCTCGGACCTGGAGCCTCATTTATAAAGGGATATACGCAATGTTTGCGATTTATAAAATACTAACTTGACGGGAAAACATGCGGTCCTCCACGCAAACTCTAACCCATGCGCACGCACTAAGCACAACAACGGGAGAGACGAGAAACTGCGACACCGTTGGCAGAAGGAAGAATGGAGAGAAATGTGTGGAAATAATACCATAAATAAAATGTTACCTCTCATTTATCATATATGAAGAATTCATTTTCAAACATTGATTAAAGCCAATCTTAAAATGTTTAAAAAACGCCTGTTTGAGACTCCTCAGTGCACACACAAAAACATAACTTCGAGAAATAAATAAATACAGATATGTTATTTAAAACCACCTCGAATATGTTGTGTTAATGTTATGGAATGTTTTCTCATAAATGATGCGGAAAGCCAACCCAGTCTCACAAAAAAACGTGTAATAACTACGTTGGTCCACAACTTGGGACGTAGTATTTCTACAAAAACGCCTCTGAAATTGTAAAATGCCTACGTTTTTTGTCACCATTCATTCCACTGGCTGGTGTCTATGTCACGTGATCTTCACATTTCTCCCTGCAGAAAAAAAAACATGGCCGACCTTCGTTTTATTCTCGGTGGAAAATGCCTATTTTAAAGTTACTTTGGCCATTAAAATGCGTTTTGATGTCATTTGATGCGAGAAATATGAGTTGTTATTTCAGACGATGTGTGCAGTGGATGTACATGATCTTTAGTTTGGTAGTTATTATGAAGATTACTTCAGGAAATTGTGTCTATTCAACGTTTTCATTATTACCAAGGTGGTTGCTAGGGACGCTGCTATCGATATTATTTCTGTTATGTTGTGTAACTGTTTAATGGTGTTATCTTTATTGCTACCCCCCGTCCCCGTCAATTTATAATGTTGGTCCACAGCCTAAACATATAAAATCTGCATCTAAAATTGTGGCATAGATACGTTATTTTCCCCTGTGCAATTCTCCATTTACTCAACAATAACACATAATTATCCTCGTGTTTATTTATTTGATTGATTAATAAGCACAAGTTGGAGTCCGTCAAGACCGAGGGTCGGAGCAGCTCATTTGCTTTAGAGAATATTACACCCGGAAGTAAGTATTCTCTCCGCTTCGCTTGACAAACCCCGTGATAGTCCTCAAGCTCTGATTGGATGTTTGAGTGTGCTCCGAGGGTTACGCCGAGGGTCGAACAACACTTTGAAATGGGATGGAACCACGGCAGACTGTCCAAAACTGGATTTGAACGGGTCCACCCTGTCCCCAGAACTACACATGCTGGCTATTGCTGGCTATTGCTGGCTATTGTTCTATGGTACGTCTCTGCTGGGAATTGTAGTTTTAAAAGACGTTTTCATATTTCCCATAATAAGAAGTTGCCAGTATTAAACTGTCTACACCCTGGAGGTTTAGGGGACAGGAAACACTGACATTTAAAACATATCATTATTAAATGGGTGAAAATTGCTTGTGCCCATAATGGGCAGCATTAATATATATATACCGACATGCCAGCTAAGGTCAGAAGAGCTTTATTTAACAGCTGGTCTTATGTTTGTGACCCCTCTTGTTGTTAATTGATTGAACATAGTAAAAAACTGTAAATTATAGTGTCCGTCCAAAAATGATGTTTTACTTATAGTGAAAACTAACCTTGGATGATGGTAAGGTAGACTAAAAGCTTTAGGAATCCAAAGCACAACATATAATAAGTACCCTGTATCAAGATTGATGCAAAACAAGTGACATTTGACCTTTTTAGAGAGGTTTAGCAAAAAAAACACCTCTGAGGTGATTTGGGTGGAAATGGGGGTTTTACCATTTCTCTGGAACCCATTGGTCGATTTTGGTGATTGACATCTCTTTCTGACCGTTAGAGCCAATAGAATCGAAGCGGAATCTCCCCACGCACACACATGGTAAAACAAAAAGGTGGGGGCTTCTTGCACACAGTTTTGCACCAGAGTGAAGCTGTCTCTAGGTCTGACATCTGGAAACGGAAAAGCAGGTTTATTGCTCATGGATTATCAGAAATCATTCAAAGTGACACAGACACATTGGATTAACCTATGGATTAACTTCAGCAGCGTTTTTATCATTTTAATGCCATTGAAGACCACTTTTGACCAGACTACCACACAGGTGAGCCATGTTAGTGTTTTTAGCTGCCTAGCTCCATATGTTTTGATGTCTGTTCTTGATATTATCACCGAGAGTTCGTATAATTGAGTGATAATGAAGGGTACCCCTCAATTCTGTGTCCCCTCACGATGTGAAACGATGGGTTGGATGCAAAGATAAATAATAAGGATTTGTGAGTGAATTTCGGTGCAGTCATCTGTTAGCATTTTTCGCTTGTTGCTAGTTCAGAGGCTCAGCGTTAGCATTGTGGGGTTTAAAATCAGTTAGATGAGTTTCTTCCCTTTACATGGATTTAAAACATTCATAATTTATTAAATGAGAAGATGCCCTCAGACACTGTTTCCTGCAAGATGTTGCAGGAGGGCCCCGGTACCGGGGTCTCTCTGGCTTAACAGGTTAAGACTATATAAAAATACTAGGGCTGTCAAGTTAACGCGTTAATAACGTGTTAACGCAAAAAAAAATTAACGGCACTAATTATTTGAACGCGATTAACACATGTGTATTTTTTTTCTCGGCCGCCCCGTAGTTTCAGAGCGCATGGAGTTTAAAATACCATCTACAAGCTGATGCTGACAGCCCCGCTCCTGCCGCCCGCTTGTGGCAGACCACACTTCCGACCTGGAAAACTTTGCAGCCAATCTTATTTGTTACAGTGTATCGTGCACCAGGTCCTTATTCAGAATTCTTATCAGAATTCTCTGAGTTTTTATCAACTTTGGTTCTTAAAACAGACAAAGTAATTATCGTAGGTGACTTTAATATTCATGTTGACGATGATAAAAATAGCCTTACTGTTGCATTTAACTCTATATTAGATTCTGTTGGTTTCTGTCAGAGTATAAATAAACCAACCCACTGCTATAATCACACTCTCGACCTTGTTCTGACTTATGGTATTGAAATTGAGCAACTATTAGTCAAACCGCATAATCCTGCTTTATCCGACCATTTCTTAGTAACTTTTGAAGTACTATTACGAGACTACAAAGCATTAGTCAAAAGCTCTTGCAGCAGAAACCTATCTGTTAGTGCTATAGCCACATTTAAGGAAGAGATTCCACCAATACTTAACTCGATAGCATGTCTGCATGTAGGGGAGGAAACGTATACAAAATGTACACCACCCCAAATTGATCATGTTGTTGATAGTGCTACAGATGCGCTGCAAATAAAATTAGACTCTGTTGCTCCTTTGAAAAAGAAGAAAATAAAACAACATGGATTAGCTCCATGGCATAATGCCGAAACCTGCAAAATAAAGCAAAAGTCGAGACAACTTGAAAGGATATGGCGTTCCACTAAACTTGAAGAATCTCGTTTAATTTGGCATACTACTCTCAATGAATATAAGAAAGCACTGCGTAAAGCGAGAGCAGCCTACTACTCTTCATTAATAGATGAGAATAAGAATAATGCAAGGTTTCTTTTCAGCACTGTAGCCAGGCTGACAGAGAGCCACAGCTCGATTGAGCCTTCTATTCCCACAGCACTCAGTAGCAATGATTTTATGTGCTTTTTTAACGATAAAATTGTTACTCTTAGAAACAAAATGAATGACCTCTTGCCTTTGACCAGTATAGTGTTATCAACAGCTCCCGGAAACGTAAGTTCTAATATTACACTAGATGGTAAACTAGATTGCTTTTCAGCCATAAACCTTGAACAATTACATTCAATGATTCTCTCTTCTAAACCATCAAAGTGCATGTTAGACCCAATTCCAACTAAGCTGTTGAAGGAAGTTTTTCCATTGATTAGCACTTCTTTATAAAATATTCTGAATATGTCTTTATTAGCAGGCTATGTTCCACAATCATTCAAAGTAGCAGTGATAAAACCGCTTCTTAAAAAGCACAACCTCGATCCAGAGGTTTTAGCCAACTATAGACCTATTTCTAATCTTCCGTTCCTCTCAAAGATTCTTGAGAAAGCGGTCGCAAAACAGCTGTATGATTACTTAAAAAACAATGATTTATTTGAAGACTTTCAGTCTGGCTTTAGAACACATCATAGCACACAGAGACAGCTCTGGTTAAAGTCACACATGACATTCTAATAGCCTCAGACAAGGGACTTGTCTCTATTCTTGTTTTGCTCGATCTCAGTGCTGCATTTGATACTATCGACCATGACATCCTATTGGAAAGACTAGAGCACTTAGTTGGCATACAGGGAACTGCTTTAGGCTGGTTTAGGTCCTATCTATCTGAAAGCTCTCAGTTTGTATGTGTTAACGATGAATCTTCCATGCAAAGTGCCACAGGGCTCAGTGCTCGGACCTATTTTGTTCACATTATACATGCTTCCGTTAGGCAATATTATAAGGAATCATTCTGTAAACTTTCATTGTTATGTGGATGATACTCAACTATATTTATCAATCAAGCCTCATGAAATTAATCATCTAAATAAAATTCAAGACTACCTCAAGAACTTAAAAATGTGGATGACCTTAAACTTTTTGATGTTAAACACGACCACTGGCCTCCAGTGAGACTGTAAGGAATCTTGGTGTTATATTTGATGAGGATTTATCCTTTAATGCCTACATAAAATCAATTTCAAGGACCGCTTACTTCCATCTACGTAACATTGCAAAGATCAGGCATATCTTGCCTCAAAACGATGCAGAGAAACAAGTCCATGCATTTGTTACTTCTAGGCTGGATTATTGTAACTCTTTATTATCAGGGAGTACCAAGAAGTCAGTCAAGTCGCTTCAGCTGATTCAAAATGCTGCGGCTCGTGTACTAACCAGAGTTAGGAAAAGGGACCACATTACTCTTGTTCTGGCTGCCTTACACTGGCTCCCTATAGAACACAGGATATAATTTAAAATTCTTCTTCTCGCCTACAAAGCCCTTAATGGGCAGGCGCCATCTTACCTTAAATACCTCATTATACCCTACTGGCCTACTAGGGCATTGCGTTCCAAGAATGCAGGGTTGTTGGTTGTTCCTAGAGTCTCTCAAAGTACAATGGGAGCCAGAGCCTTTTCTTATCAAGCTCCACATTTGTGGAATCAGCTTCCAGTTTGTGTTCGGGCGGCAGACACCCTATCCGTTTTTAAGAGTGCGCTTAAGACCTTCCTTTTTGATTAAGCTTATAGTTAGGGCTGATTAGATTCAGCCCCTAGTTTTGCTGATATAGGCTTAGTTTGTCGGGGGACATCTTACTTCTTCCTTCTCTCTCTCTATACCTGTGTACTCTCATGTTCCGATTAACCCAGCTTCCCCACATGTCTCTCTTCTTGGTGTCTATATACGTTGGGATCCGGAGTCATGGATGATCCTGCGGTCCTGTGTCCTGGATCGCGAGCCCTGGATCGCGAGTCGTGGCTGTGGTCCTGGATCATCGGTCCTGGATGGATATCCTCGTGGATTCATCTTCCTATTTTACACACATGCATTTCCAAACATTTGGACTACCTATGTTGCAAATTTATTATCTTTTCAATTTACACACGGCATCTATTGCACGTCTGTCCGTCCTGGGAGAGGGATCCCTCCTCTGTTGCTCTCCCTGAGGTTTCTCCCATTTTTCCCTTTAAGTTTTTCCTTGTACGATGTGAGGGTCTAAGGACAGAGGGTGTCGTATTGTCATACTGATATTCTGTACACACTGTGAAGACCACTGAGACAATAAATAAACATTGATTGATTGATTGATTGATTGATTGATTGATTGATTGATTGATTGATTGACTTCCACGCTCACCGGCAGGCACCGACTGGCTATTGGGAGGACCGGGAGGGTGTATGTGTGGCCCGAGCGAGCGAGCGAGAGAGACCTTACGTGCATTGTTGTTGTTAGCATCGGGTGCTAGCTAGCTGCGCTAACGGATATAAGGAGCTGTTTAAATGAAAACAGAGGAGCGCTCTATCCACACAACTGCTCCGAGCACTTGACTTTATGCAGGAAGCAGACAGTGGGACATTGTACGAAAAGTCAGCACACTCAGCACGGATAGTGCGCGACATGATTGCAGCGTCCAGGCAGCTCCCGTTCGAGCTTATGCCTTGAGTTGCACATAGCTCCAACGATCCATCACACACACACACACACACACACACACACACACACACACACACACACACACACACACACACACAAACACACACACACACACCATTTGTATTGTATTATTGTACGAGAGGTTCCAGGTTGAATTGAGGCGAATATTTGTAATGTTCAGAGGTTGTTGTGTTTAATATTCATGAGAATATTTGTCATTGTTCAAATGATATTTGTCCACTCATATGTTGATAAGAGTATTAAAAACTTTAAAAATATTCCTCTAAGGTACATTTAGAACAGATCAAAAATGTGAGATTAATTTGCGATTAATCGCGATTAACTATGGACAATCATGCGATTAATCGCGATTAAATATTTTAATCGACTGACAGCCCTAAAAAATACATATATAAATATTGAATAAAATCACGTATTATATTACATTATTGCCACTGCATTGGATTATTTTCGGATAGGGTAATAACTTCATAATTAACCCACGTCTGAAAGAAGAAGTCTAGGGCAAATAATTGCAAGACTTTTCAGTGAGAATGTCACAAAATGATTTAAAAAGATAAGCCAAATTCTGTGACATTTTTAAAAAAAAGTAACATTTTGTAAAAAGGCAAGTTCTGATAAAAAGGCAACTACTAAGAAAAAAGGCATATTGTCACAAACGAGCTGAGGACCAAAATGCAGAACACGGGAAACCAGGGATAGTCGGTAACCAGCTTTATTGATGGCAATAGGCTGGTAGAAGACAACACGGCAGATAGTAGGCAAAGGGCTGGTCGGGGACAGGCGAGGGTTCCAGGAGAAAGCAGGACGGGAGTCGCAGGTACAGAACTGGTCAGGGAGCAGGCGAGGCAGGCTGGTCAGGGACAGGCAGGGTCGAAACCGGGAGAGCAATCTGAAGGGTAATGCGGGAAAGACTGGCATGCTGCAAAGTAAGATCTGGCACTGAGGTGAAAGTGAAGTGGGCCTAAATACTAATGGAGCTGATGGGTGCAACAGAGTGAGAGAGAGACAGGGTGTGACTACCAGGTGACTAAGGAAAGTTAATGCAGAAAATAGGTGAGTGAGAAAGCAACTGTGACACATATTTTGAGAAAAAAGTCAAATTTGAGATGCATTGTGGGACACATATACTATGGGCAACGTGCTTCTGTAAATCGGCCTGTAACCGTATGATAAACAAATTATATTCTTTGCAAGCTCTTGTGGGGCGACAGAAAATGAAGTCACGGGCCGGATTTGGCCCCCGGGCACTTGAATTTGACACCCCTGTAATAGACTGTATCAAGTTATGTGTGCCTTTGAGCTAGCCCTGCGTTGTAATATGACATGTGTTTTGAGTTTGTGTATAAGTTTGCTTACATTTTGGTAGAGCCCCCTCCTGGAGAAAAATGCACCAGCCGCCACTGGATGGCATCTATTATATCTTTGTGTCTTTGCGAGCTGGTTGAGTAGGCTGCACTGTGAAGCGCGTCCTTAATTGATGACTGTGATTTGGTCGATGAAGTCGAGGGGGCATGCTCTTGAACTGTCAATGGGGGGGCCTCGCTGCGGGGAAACTGTGGACCTCTGTTGCCTGTCAGCGCTACTGAAATGTTGACGGTTTAAAAAAGTGGGCCGGGCCGGCCACCTGTGATTCTCCAAAGCACACAGATGGCCAGTTCCGCCCTGCTGCACAGAACTTTTCTTTGTTCCACGTCGGACTCCTTAAACCCAAAGTATTTCAGCGGAATTCGTTTTCCTTTCTTGTTCACAAGTTGCTCTTGTTCTGCCATCTTCGGTCGCACTGAACTCACACAACTATTGTCACTCACAACCTGGCCGAGAGGGCTTTGAGGGAGGGGCGAGAGCGCACGAAGCAAATTAATCGTTTTATTTCGATTCCGTTGTTTTCGTAATCGTTGCAAGCCAAAATCATAATCGAGATTAAAATACGATTAACCTGTTAAGCCCGAGAGACCCCGGTTCCGGGGGCCTCCTGCAATATCTTGCAGGAAACAGTATCTGAGGGCATGTTCATTTAATAAACTATGAATGTTTTATATCCATGTAACCGGAAGAAACTCATCTAATTGATCATTTTTATTTATTTTTAAAAAAAACAACACAATGCTAACGCTGAGCCTCTGAATTAGCCACGAGCGAAAAATGCTAACAGATGACTGCACCAAAATTCACTCACAAAACCTTATTATTTATCTCTGCTGCACATTCAACCCATCGTTTCACATCGGGACACAGAATATATGAGTACCCTCATTATCACTCAATGATACGAACTCTCGGAGATAATAACAAGAACACACATCAAAACATATGGAGCTAGTTAGCTAAAAACGGCAAAATGGCTCACCTATGTGGCAGGGTTTCCGTTAGCCGGTAATTACCGGTTTTTAGCTAGTAAAATGTATAAAAAACCAGTAAATTCAAAACCTGACGGTCAAAATGTCGGGTAATAATTAGGGATGCTCCGAAAGATCGGCCGCCGGTCATTATCGTCGATATTCACTCTTAATAGTTTGATCGGTGCTCTCTATAAAGGCCGATCAGGAGAGCTGGATCTGATCGATATGGACATAAACGCGAGTGAAATTTAACCGGACGCGAGAGAGAGATCAGATCAGCTGCTGAGTCTGACCGAGACACGCAGCTCTGCATAATCACCTGAAGCCCCGCCCGCTGTTTAGCGAGCTGCAGGAGCTGCATGAGAAACTGACGGGCTGTCAGGAGAGAGAGAGAGAGAGAGAGAGAGAGAGAGAGAGAGAGAGAGAGAGAGAGAGAGAGAGAGAGAGAGAGAGAGAGAGAGAGAGGGAGAGACAGAGAGGGAGGGAGAGGGGGAAAAGGATCCGTTTCTCTCGTGTTATTATTCAAAGTTGATGTAAACTTCTGAATAATGTACGTTATCTACTACAAGTAGTTTGTTTGAATGTAATAATTATGTTGTGTGTTGTTTGTGGAATCATTTATTGAAAAATGAATCTGAATTTTTTCGATCTGTTACGATTATAAATTGAAGCAATATATAAATGAGCCCCGTGAACTGAGTTTTAAACATCAGCATATCTGCTCATTGTCCGGTAAATTACCTGCTTACGGAAACTCTGCTACACAACTCTTATTATTATTATTGAAATATGACCGGTAAGTTTCAAATTTGTCCGGTAAAATAAATTCTGCCCGGACATTTGACCGGCGAGAAAAAATCCTAGCGGAAACCCTGCTATGTGGTAGTCTGGTCAAAAGTGGTCTTCAATGGCATTAATACGATAAAAACGCTGCTGAAGTTAATCCATAGGTTAATCCAATGTGTCTGTGTCACTTTGAATGATTTATGATAATCCATGAGCAATAAATCAGCTTTTCGGTTTTGAGATGTCAGACCTAGAGACAGCTTCACTCTGGAGCAAAACTGCTTGCGCGAAGACGCCATTTTTGTTTTAACATGTGTGTATGTGGGGAGATTCCCCTTGGATTCTATTGGCTCTAACAGTCAGGAAGAGATGTCACATGTCAAAATTGAACAAGGAAAATCCACCCAAATGGCCCCAGAAGAGGTTTTTTTGTTAAATCTGTCTAAAAAGGTCAAATATCACTTGTTTTGCATCCATCTTGATACAGGGTACTTATTATATGTTGTACTTTGGATTCCTAAAGCTTTTAGTCTACTATCCCATCATCCAAGGTTAGTTTTCACTATAAGTACAACATATTTTTGGATGGACATTATAATTTACAGTTTTTTACCATGTTCAATCTGAATTTTCTTTAAAATAAAAAACATCTATATTGATTCTGACTTTTCTACATCCAACTCACAGGTTTATCATTACTTTGAGAAAAAAGATTATTGGTAACACTTTATTTTGATAGTCCATATTTAACACTCTATAAGTCACCAGTTGACATTTAGTAGCATGTCAACAGCGTATTAACCAATATTCAACCTTACTATTTGTATATTGTGTCAACATCTTCAAAATTGACAATCAACTACTCAAAATCAATCTGTCAGTTGAAAGTCAACAGGGTCATGTTGACTATCTGTTGATAATCTGTTGAGTGTCAAGATGTCAACTAAAGATTACATTAAGCATTATCAACAGATAAGAGTTGACTATCAGTATACTTTTAGTCGGCATTCTCCACTAAGCTTTTGAAGGCATGTGTTAAGACTATCCAATTAAAGTGAAAAACAGTTGAGAACAGTAGAAAGTATATAACCTATCAACAGAACACATACATTCATCCACTAATGATATGCAACAGACATGGGCATAAAGCAAAATGTTTTGCACAACTGATCACAAACTTTATTTATTCATTATGTATGTAATGTTTGAGTTAGAAACACCTGTTCCTGTTTCATTTGACTAATATTTAAGATAAATACTGAAGCCTAATGCATTCACTTGAGAAAAAAAGTTGTTCACAAGAACTCACAATCTACAGATAGTAAGGTTGAATATCGGTTAATAACCTGTTGCAAAAAACATGTTGACAGTCAACAGACACTTTTTGTAAAATCTATAGATCAGCACTTGAGATGTACCTTATGTTCTACTGGCAGCTAGTGACATGCATGTTACTTGTCTGTTGAAACAGTGTTTTTGAATGTCAACTGATGACTTGTAGAGTGTTAACTAGGGACTATCAAAATGAAGTGTTACCAGATTATTAATGTTCCCCTTTTAGAAGGGAAGATATGGTCATTTGTTCTGGGAATGTCATTTTCGAGCCTGAGACCTGAAAAACAGGCTCCGGGCTTAACAGGTTAATTGCACAGCCCTAAAATGAAATACGTCTTATTGTTATAATAGATAAATATGTGAGATGCAAACAGATGAATGATATGAAGTGAGAAACAACACGGTCTGCAGTGAGAGTATAGTAAATATTAAATACTAAATAATTAGTAAGTCTTGAAGTAATGAAATATCCCAAAACACACAATCAAAATGTATCATCACATTTGGCATTTGACTGATCCGGGGTCAGGCCAAATGCCTGTTTCTCTATCTGCCCATGTTCCTAGAGTGACAGCATCACATCTGCATCCTTTGAGCGTAGAGTTGCTTTGAGCAGCTAATGATAACAATGAAGGAAATAACCATGTGTACTGTGTTGTATTATAAACATATTTTCAGTTGGTCCAACCATAGCAGCCTGGATCCAGGTGAGTGTTCCGGTGGGATCAACCTTTAAGCCGTGCCCTCTTCCTCTGCGCACTCAGTGTCAGCAGCAGCATGGGAAAAAAAGATTTTCTAATGCTTTTATGTACATGTTGATTTATTCATGATTTGGCTGATGTATTCCTTCATATTTGTGTCATCCCAGCAGAAGACATGAAGCAGTTTAGCCTCTGACCTGCAGTCATTTGCGCTGCAGGATAACTCCCCATCTCTACCAAAGCCACATCAACCTGTTTTATTATTAGTTTTGATGTTTCTATGTTTAATTTAATCTTTTGACAGGCTCTGATGGCGGCAGCTTCTTCTCTCGTCTTTGATGCCTCGCTGCTAAATATCCTTTCATCTCCATCAGAGCCGCAGCATTAGCTCAGAGCCACCGCTAAGCGTCTGTGTCCTGGAGAGTCTAAAAAGAGACTGAACAAACTGAAGTCACTCCGTTACACCACAAAGATGGCTCTGAAGCGCAGCAGATGTTCTTTCTTTTCTTTTTAATTTTGACTTTCCTTTCAAACCCTCACAACTTCAGTTCCTCCTGCAAACATCAGACTAAAGATTCTGGGTCTGTCCTAACTGGAATCAGAGACAAACACTCAAAATAAAATAAATGTTTATGTATGGCTGGGTTTGCCTAGATCTGTTTATGTTTTACTCTCAAACAGGCCAGCCCATGGAGTGAATAAGAAGCAGTTTGGTGAGCACAGGATGCAGGCAGGACTTCAGCTCTCACTGCCTGAAGCACTCTGAAGTGCTATGTTTCTATTTGATTATTGAGATTTCTCATATTTCTCTATTTAGCTATTGTACAACCATTAAATGGTGTCTGTATCCCAGGGGATACAGCCATTTCACAGGATGTGTTAATATACTGTAGGTGTAATAAATAACAAATAACAGTGTGACATGGGTATAACATGGGTATAACATGGGTATAATGTGTTTGTATTATGTGAGCCCCCCTGGCGTTGTCCTCTTGGAATTTGCCCATGCCATCAGGGAAGAAACACTCCATTGATGTTAGACCAGGGGGGTATACTGCGAAGCAGGATTTTCGCTTAGCGGCTAAATTCAGGGGAAACTCGGGCTTTCCGGTCATCCGAAGCTGGTTCTCTTTTTAGCAGGCTAGATCTCCATGGTAATATATGCTAAGCAGCTAACCTGGTCGGGACCAGGTTAGGTTGCAGGCTAAAGGCCCTGACACACCAAGCAGTCACCAGAGGACTAGCCGACGCTGAAGTCGGCTGTTGCCTGGCCGTGTTCTCCTGCGTTTTGGCCATGTGTCGCACGGGAACACACCGCACCGACTTCAGTGCGTGAGTGGCAATAACTCTCCTTACCAGCAGGCGGCGGTAGTGTGTATTCGTCATTCAAAAGAGGCAACAACCGGAAGACAGAGAAGAAGAACAGACTGTGATATAAACAAAGTATCTTTTCACCGTAATATCATACAGAGCTGGCCTCTCCTGGATCAAGGTGATCAGCAGGTCCTCGTTTGTGTCGTTCCAGATCGCCATGATGAGATGAAAAAGAATAGCAGTCTGTGTGTGCCTTCTTTCAAATCGTTTGTTTACGTCCCTCACTTCCGCTTCGCTTCTCATGCACTGATTCGCGAGCTGAACAGCCAATCAGAGTAATTGCTTGGTCCAACTGCCCGACCCGATGCATGGCCGATTCAACATGTTGAATCGGCCATGCATCGGGTCGGGCAGTCCAAATAAGGCGTGTCACGGCAGACGGTTCGGGACACACCAACCTGACTACGGCGCCGCAAATGCCCGACAGCCTCTGACGGCCTCTGACTCCCAAAATCGGGTTGGTGTGTCAGGGCCTTAAGAGCTCAACTCAGTGAAAGCACTGCCTGCTGACCAATCAGAGCTCAGTGTGCGGAGTTTAAAGCGATCAAGTCATATTACAGGAGAAAGGAAATTCAGAAAAACTGCCGTCGCAGGAAAGACGGCCGGCAAAAATCACCGACTGTGTGAACGTGAACATTAATAGAATATCACCTCCATCTTCAGAGCAGTCTGACGATTATAACATCAGCGTTAAGAAAGCTTACTGAAATATCGGCCACAACATAAGTAACTGGATCAGAGTACATTAAGTACAGTCCGCGGCATATCACTTCATAATGTATCATATATCTCCTGATCTGAGTCAGCTGAGTCGTATCTGGCCGTGCAGCACTCAGTGTCACAGACTGTATGCAGAAGTATTATTTTAAGCAACACATTAAGTTGACGAAACACTCGAGACAAATGTAATTAAAGTCAGATCGTGTTTTAGACGGGGCAGTGATATCATGAACCTGTTAATGTACGCATTCAAACGCTTTTTCTTTTGCCAGCTGTATTCACCTTGCAGCTGCAGCTATGTGGCTTTTATCGTGGATAAAGTGTTTAAGTCATGGATGTTTAAAGTTTAACTTCTTCATTTTTGACTCGTATTAAGGCCCATTCCCAAACCGCCCCCTACACCCTACCCCTCCGTTTGCGCGTTCACGCGGAGGGTCCGCCATATTGAGGGCTCTTTCCAAAGCAACGAGTGTGGAGGGGGAGTGGGCTATCAAGCCCTCAAACAGCGAGTCTGCAGCGGTGCAGACTTGAGACCGGTCTCTCCCTGACCGGAGTTTACGTTCATCTTTTGCTATATCTGCCTTCCTACGATCACTTAGATGCACATTCAGTACTCGTATGTGAGGTTGTGGGTGAGAGGTGGATATCGTGACGCTTACAGGGAGGTATCGAACATTACAAAGTAGGTGACTGTGTGGATGCCTGTTCAAAATATTGCAAACTTGAATAAATCACTTAAATGATATATTTGTGTCCGACTTTCATTTGTACATCGTTCGTAATGTGATGTATAGTAGCTCTGATAGCTGTCCATACCTTCAGACAGCCTCAAAGTAAAACATAAGTCGTTTATTCACAGCCCGAACGCTCATCGAGATGACTGGGACCACTCATGACAGGTTGTGATCAGCTCCGATTAAATTGTGATATAAATTCTGTAGTTATTCTCCAGGGAGCACGTTTTTTAAATGAAATATCTGTATCCCTCTCATCACAACAAGACTCTACACTGTGCAGGAAAAACAATTACATACATGGAAATAACCTTGATGCATGGGAATGAAACACACAAACTATCTTCCGTGGCTATACTGATATGTCACAGCAGGGACGTGCACAGACATTTGGAGGGGCTATTGCTCTAACCTAGAAAAAGCCCCGAAAAAAAACACAAGACCTTTTGAAAATTCCAACATAAACTCATAAAATAAAAACACAACAGTGTCATTGCAAGTGACACTCAGTTGACTTTTATGTCCAACTGTTAATTCGTTATTCAGGCACATTTTTTGTTGTGGTCCATATCTCATTAAAATATCTAATGTTAGTAACTATTAAAGAAACAATGGGGACAATTCTGTTTTAATGTAGTTTTACCATTGTTACTGCTGTGCAGACATAGGCTACTGATAACATAGGGCTTCTATAATTAGACTACCTTAAATAAACTCACTAATTAATTTAACCAGTTCAATACGCATTATTCTTATAATTCTTTATGAGCGTAGTAACGGTAAGGTATCTAATTACTTATTTATTTAGAATTCCATAACTTAATAACAGAGATGATCAAGCTAAAGTGGAGACATGGCAGAAATCCTACAATAAAGCGTGACAGTGAAGTGTTCTCCGTGAGAGGGCGATCAAGAAAAGAGAGCAAGGGGGAGGGAGTTTACGGAGCGGAGTAAAATACACAGAAAGACATAAGCACAGTAACAAGTATATTTAGGTGTTTTTTTTGTAAGTAACCGACGGTGTCAAGAGGAAGTAAAGTCCCCTGGTTTGTCCCGCATACTCTAACGGGCAGGAGCCAGGGCAGGCATTTGGTGTGATCACCATAGCCATATGAGGTTGGACTTGGAGGGCTTTCCTTTGGCTTCCAGCTGTCAGATTGTAAACAAAGTCACGTGACTGGGGGCAGATGACAGCGCGGACAAGGGCCCTTTCTCATTTCTCTAACTCCCCTCCTCGACTCTTATCCTCGATACTTAGTCCCGCCCACAGGAGATGCGAGCGGAGGACTGAGGATGGGAACCGAGGAGGGAGGAAGGGAACCGAGGAGAGAGGAAGGGAAGCAGCAGGCGGTTAGAGAAAGGAGAACTCCTCTCCTCTGAGCGGTCATCTTAAAGAGACGTCCATTAATGATGACAGGAGGCAGCAGCAGCCCTCTGTCTGACGGACAGATGTGTTCATGACTACTTCTATATTTACTGTGATTCATTCACAGTGTGGTGTCATGAGACAATAACAGGCTACAGATGCAGACACACACACACACACACACACACACACACACACACACACACACACACACACACACACACACACACACACATATATATTTATATAAATATATACAATTTCAGAATCAAACAGAGCACTCTCATAATAACGTAACACAATCAGAGACTGGATATATCCCCCCCCCTCTCTGGTCGCTACAATGAGGAAAATAAATTACGGGCCAAAACTTGTATTTACAAGTATTAAAAGTAGGCATAGGACACCAAACCAACAGACCTGTCTGTCCGCTGCATCTACGCACTGTACCACACACACACCTACACGCTGTACCACACACACCTACACGCTGTACCACACACACACACACACACACACACCACACACATGCACATACAGTTCCTAAAACAGGCTACAGCCGTTGTGTATTTTATTATGTGAAGCACTAAATGGTTTTAGAATTCTTTTAAATATCGACTTTTTGTAGATATCTACTTAACTAAAGCAAATAAAAAGAGTAGGCCTGTTATAGGCTACTGAGTGATATGTATTATACACACTGCTCTGCTTTCTGCGGACCTCACAGCTGTTCTCACTGTAAACATTGCGTCGCCATGAAAGCAGTTAATAAAATAATATCCAGGGGATGCATGCAGAGCTGTCATTGGCTGAGATAAGTCCGGCCGTGTGTCACATCTCTGTTCCCGGAAATGCATCCACGAAGGAGCCGTGGAGGAACATGGAGGACCCATCAGTGTATCCTCGGTTATAGCTCCTCCAGAGAGCCTCCTCGACGCTTGACCCTCGGTCCTCGAAGTGCATTTAGACAAATGAGATGTCCTTCAACATGGCGCGCTGAAATTAATTTCCGGGTCACTACCGGAGGACCCAGGAGTCAAGGAGGGGGATTTGATGAAATGAGAAATGGCCAAGGTGTGTTTCCCGCAGTGAGACGCTACAATACTAATTGTGGGCTTATCATGTTGATTCGGCCACAATAGAATACAAAAAAACCTCTTGCTCTCTCCAGAGGGGCAGGTCAGGCAAAAATGTCAAAAGGGCCGTTACCTTTGCACGTCCCTGTGTCACAGTAACGGTCAACCACAGAAAAGTAAGTCCAGCGGGGCACAAGTTGAATACATATAATACGGTAGTTCTATTATGCCTTTAAGCCTATACGTTTAACCCATAAGAACCCGGACCCATTTCTACTTTTGGGGAAATTAAGGGGAACGTCATTTAGACTAAATAGACCACAGTCAACAATGGGTCCTCATTAGCCGCGTTCACACTGCGGTACTTTTCCCACAAAGGTTCATGCAAACTTAGTTCATGCGAACTCTTTAGTTCGCATGAACTAAGTACAGATCGCGTTCACACCAGAAAAAGTCCCTGGGGGTGGATTAGGCAAATTAAGCCACTGACGTCACTTCTTCTTCTGCTTTGGGTTTACTGGCAGGCTGCAAACCCCTTCACGGCGTATACTGCCGCCCAAAGTCCCCGGCCGGAAGTCCCCGGAGTTGGGGACTGGCTTCAGAGTAAATCGCCAGAACGCCGACACCTCCTCATCTCCACCGCTCCCATGTTTTATTTTGTGATGCCATAAGTTAGTCTCTCTGCGTTTCTGCGCTGGGCTAATGCTAATAATGCTAATGCGAGGATAATAAAATGGCGGCTTCATAACACTTTTTGGGAGTTTTACGGGGCGTGGTTTGCAATCCGCCCAGCCAATCAGAAATATAGCTCTTTTCTCAAAAAAGAGCCGCTCGAAAGTCCCTACTCTCTAGCAGGGACTTTCGAGGGGGTAAAAAGGTTCGCATGAACTACTTTCAGTACCGGCTCTTTTTGGTGTGAACGCGCATGAACCTTTGTGGGAAAAGTACCGCAGTGTGAACGCGGCTAATGTACACGCCCCGGATTCCTATGACGAAAATAATAGAATGTCGCCAGTTGTCATGACTCAAGTTAGACTGCAACACCGGGAAACCCGGTTTAACATGCGGCTGCTAACGTTAGCTTACAGTTTATTGCAGTGCTGCCGCGTCACCCTCTCGTCTCCAACACGGGATAATTACACATAAACATGCAGCGGGTGTGACAGTGTTGTCGCCAAGTTTAATGTAACGTTTCACAGCTTTCTTACATCGGAATCCAGTTTGTTAATGTTCAGTAGCCAACAGCTAGCATAGCATAAACAGCTAACCGCTAATGTTCGGCTAACTTGCTAGTTAGCTCCGCTCTTTATATTACAAGCTAGCATGACTAGCTAATGTCACACTGTGTGAACTAAAATACTTTTTGTATTACTACATCATACATGCTGGGTCCAAATCACTGCTAAAATAATTATTTTTGAAAATGTATAGTAAAGAAACACTCAGCCATGCATGAAATAACATAGCAAAAGAATACGGGTAATGTTTGACCCATGTTGTCCCTTAGAAGTGTAGTGATACAAACATGATTTGTATTCAAAAAGTAAGAAAGTAAAAATAAAAATACAAATTGGTGTTGATCCAAAACAGGTTAATTGAGGAATACCTGGAATCCTGAATGGTTAAAGTAATTTATTGCAAAGATATTTACAATTAAAACTAATTCGGGTCACTTTTGACACATGTTGGTTGTTCTGTATGTTGTGTAACAAAGGGTTAACATGACGGCTGTGATGTTCACTCTTTTGACCAGCGAGGACTATGGAAGAGAAGATGTGATGGCTTTGTGTGGAAAGCTGCTGAAGCCAGCCTGTGTCCCTCATCAGTCTCTCCAGGCAGCACCCAGCTATTCTTCCATCTTGCTGATGAAAAGACTTTGATATGTGAGTAATAACTCACTTGTGTCTAACACAAGATTGAATGTGGTTTAGTAAAGTATTTAACTGACACTTTACCTCAGCCACAACGCAGACTCTATGCATTACATAATGGAGATCACAGGATGGTAAATAATGCAATGTTTAAATATTGCTTACTGCACATATTTTATATTCTATCATGTATTGCATTCTATTTCGATGTAAGTTACTGCTTTATTTTATTGCTATCTTACTGTATTTGTATTACAGTGTTCTTAATATAGTTCGCTATCTGTATACTTTTTTATTTTTTATTTGTATGACACCTAGTCAAATTCCTCGTACGAGTGAACCTACCTGGCAATAAACCCTTTTCTGATCTGTTTGTCCTCTAGGTTGCACTGCCACGTCTACAGCAGCGCAGAAAGGACAGAGGAAACATGATTGGGCCTCAAGTTTTTTGCAGCCAATATTCATTCTCCTACAGACATGGGATAGGAGGGTGAGTGAACAAGTTATCCATTGGTTGGAACCTACATCCCCATTGTTAGACGGACTAAATCGTGCACACTGCTCCTTCACATTGACAATGTGAACATATGTCGCCATTTTGCAATTTCTGTTATTTTCAGTTGAGAATGTTTCAAAGTAATCTTAAAAAAATTCAACTTACTTTTTGTTTCTACTGTTTATAAGTATGATGTTTAAATATGAAATGCTGTATTCGTTGTACTATAATTCTACAAATATTTTAAGTTTTCAGAGTAATTGTTTCCTACAGAACATTTTGTGATGTCATTTTGTTGAACCTGTTTGATTGGAAAATATTAGAAAAAAGCTGTAAAATAACAGTATTCTAGCTGTAGAACTTTAGGTTCTGTATTTATTTTAGTGTTTGATCATACAAATCTAATTTTTCTTTTTAAATGTAAAAAACAGTTTTTCTCATCAGAACTTTATTTAAGGTATTTGAATGTAACATTTTAAGACAATGGATTTTGAAAAGAGAGGAAAGTTTCCTCTAACATCTTTAAGGACAATTTCTGTAAACTAATTGCTTTTGCACTTTATTTCAGTTAAAGTATTTTACTGTAATTTTATGGTTTTTGTTTGGCAGCCGCTGCTGCCAGTCATTTGACTGTTTTTTTACGGGTTTTTTGCCCGTAGAAGTTTTGGTGCTGTACTTTTATTAAAGGTTATTGACTGTAAAAAGAGAGGCTTAATCTGTCAAATTACAGTGTTTTCCTGTAAAATCTTTAAGGACAATTCCCGTAAATTAATGGCTTATTCACTTTATTTCAGTTAAAGTATTTTACTGTAATTTTAAGGGTTTTTGTTTGGCAGCCGCTGCTGCCAGTACTTTGACTGTTTTTTACATCACTTCATCCGCGTCTCTTCTCGAAGATGATGGTTCACCACTATCCTTCCAGGTTTTAATAATGCGTGGGACAGTTTTTAACTTGATTTTAGTAGTTTCAGCAAACTCCTTAGTTGTGTTCTTTGCTTGATGCAGGCCAATAATTTGACCCTTCTCAAACTGATTAACCACAGGATATGTCTTCCAACATGGTTGTTTAAGACGTTAGACGCTACTCAGCACATCGGCTATGTCACGATTCTTATGTTATGTCATGTTTTTAGTTTTGTATGTCTAGGTTTGGGTTTATTTTGCTGTGCTGTTCTCCCCGTTTCATGTTTTCATCCTTGTTTCTTATCTGGTCCTTCTCCCTGTAGTTAGTTTCCCTGGTGTGTCTAATTGTCTGATTGTGTTCACCTGTTGCCCTTGTGTTTCTCCCTCCTTTACCCAGCTGTTTATTGTCCCTCCCTGTATTTAGTCTGGTCTCTTCCTGTGTTTCCTCGTTGGTTCATTGTTTGTTTGTCCTCCCTTCATGTCACGTTTCATTTTTTTCTCTCCGGTCTTTCTCCATGTTTTACATGGTCAGTTTTTGTGTGATTGTTTTCCTGTGCTACCGTTTTGATCCTTGCCATGTTTTGTTATCAGCTTTTAAATAAAGCTCGCTTTTTGTTTCTAAACCTTTTTCCGTTTTTGTAGTCTGCATTTGGGTCCTACCTTTTCCGCGATCTTACAGAGATCATAACAGGCTAGGGTTAGATCACTTGTTGCCAGCTGAAACAGATGAGTCACTGCAGTAATTATCCAATGGATGGCTCTGACAGAGTGGCTCAGTTAAATCCAGGTGGTGACTTTCTTTGTGACGGGCAGGGTGTTAACAGTGTATTATGGGTCCAATGTAATATAGGTGTAATAACAGTATAACTTGGGTAACATTGGTATATAACGGGTGTAATGCAGGTGTCATAACGGTGGAATGGGGATATAGTAGTCTTTAATTCGTGTTATATGGGTCGAATGTTTAAAATAGCAATCAATACATTCCAATATATTTATATATAACATTGCCGATTTTAGGGTTAACTATGCTTTCTGCAAGTTTCTCTTGGAAATTAAAATATACTAACCCTACAAATCTTCAAACAAAAAACTAAAAATGTATACTTAACGGAAGGCATATGTTCATAATGATGCCTCTATCAGTGAATCAAAAACATTCCAGTCAAACTCCATGGGAAATAATAAAAAAATACAATTACAAATGATACATCATCACAGTATATGATACTAATGTACTAATAATACCAATATAACACTTAGTGTCATTCAAACGGCTCATTTCAAAATAAACGTGGATTTGCATAAAAAAATAGATGTTCAGGTGTTTTGTTTGATTTTAAATAAACAAAGTCTTAGTTTTCAGAATAAGAAACTTTGATTTCCAAAATCACACGATAAATACATGTTTGAAGCTTGTGAAGGGAAGCAGACAGCTCTCACTCACACTCTGCTGCTCCTTTATATATGGTTCTCTTATTTGACAGACAAATGAATTGGTCCTACCAGAGGATGTTGACACAGGGAGAGAGTGAAGTCAAATAGAATAAACAGCTTAGATGAACTTTACTCTCACAGTAACCTGTGCGGCTTCAAACCAGAAGACACCAACACATGGTCCGGATGACTTGTTTATCCAGCTGCTGCCTCAGTCGGTCAGCTGGCTGCCGAGGGAGCGGTGTCTATCTACATAATACAACAATTACATCGTCTAATAATACACTTATCATTTTGGCTCCAATTAATGTAATGTCATCAGGACACTACACAACCCGTTTAGACTGAATGTGTGAATCCGTTACTATAGAAACAAACAGGCAGAACAGTGAGTCAAGTCCACACACTGAGAGACTCTGACGTCACAGAGGGAGAGGGGGGCTATAGAGCCATCCAGGAGTTTAACTGATACGATCACAGAGAGACAGGGGGGCTATAGAGCCATCCAGGAGGTTAACTGATACGATCACAGAGGGAGAGGGGGGGCTATAGAGCCATCCAGGAGTTTAACTGATACGATCACAGAGGGAGAGGGGGGCTATAGAGCCATCCAGGAGTTTAACTGATACGATCACAGAGGGAGAGGGGGGCTATAGAGCCATCCAGGAGTTTAACTGATACGATCACAGAGGGAGAGGGGGGCTATAGAGCCATCCAGGAGTTTAACTGATACGATCACAGAGGGAGAGGGGGGCTATAGAGCCATCCAGGAGGTTAACTGGTACGATCACAGAGGGAGAGGGGGGCTATAGAGCCATCCAGGAGTTTAACTGATACGATCACAGAGGGAGAGGGGGGCTATAGAGCCATCCAGGAGTTTAACTGATACGATCACAGAGGGAGAGGGGGGCTATAGAGCCATCCAGGAGTTTAACTGATACGATCACAGAGGGAGAGGGGGGCTATAGAGCCATCCAGGAGTTTAACTGATACGATCACAGAGGGAGAGGGGGGCTATAGAGCCATCCAGGAGTTTAACTGATACGATCACAGAGGGAGAGGGGGGCTATAGAGCCATCCAGGAGTTTAACTGATACGATCACAGAGGGAGAGGGGGGCTATAGAGCCATCCAGGAGTTTAACTGATACGATCACAAAGGGAGAGGGGGGCTATAGAGCCATCCAGGAGGTTAACTGATACGATCACAGAGGGAGAGGGGGGCTATAGAGCCATCCAGGAGGTTAACTGATACGATCACAGAGGGAGAGGGGGGCTATAGAGCCATCCAGGAGTTTAACTGATACGATCACAGAGGGAGAGGGGGGCTATAGAGCCATCCAGGAGGTTAACTGATACGATGAGAGTCGGTGACAGCAAGGTGGACACCAGCCAAGACCACTTGAACACACACACACACACACACACGCACGCACGCGCGCACACCCACACACATGCACGCGCGCACACACACACACATGCACGCACGCACGCACACACACCCACACACACATGCACATGCACGCACACACACACACACACGCACACCCACGCACACGTGCACACACCCCCACACACGCACACCCACACACACGTGCACACACCCCCACACACGCACACACACGCACACACACACACACGCACACACACACACCCACACACCCACGTACACACATGCACACACACACTAATTACTGGGTTGTCCTTTTGAACCAGCTGATTTTTTAAATGGGTTGTTTAGTCACACACACACACACACACACACACACACACACACACACTGGCTGGCACGCTGGGAGAGTGTCTGTAAAGCAGACTGCATCAAGACTCTGGAGAGCATCCAGAGACTGTGTGTTTAAATCCTCCCAGCTGCTGCTGGCCAGCACAGAGTCACCTGACTGAGAGGGGGACGGGGAGGAACAGGAACTGGATTGAGAGAAAGGCAGCCATCATCCAAATCACTAAACCCCCAATCTGTCCCAGAGATACCATGGAAACCATCAGACAGCAACATCACAGGGAAGAAGCACAGGCATCAGGATGACCAAGGACCATCCCGCCTCCCCTGATGACCCTGATCAGGTCTGGCTTGTGGCTGCAGGAAGGGGTGCAGGGAGCTCAGAGGCTCCGCCTGATAGTCTTTCATATGTGGAGGAATGAAGTGTTGGATGAGGAAAGGTTACCACATTGTCACAGATCTTCTGCCAGAGGGCTGCTGAACATCTCTGCTCTCACCGTGACAACGGCCAGCTGGTGTCTAATCTATCTGTAATGCCGTGGAATCCGTGCATCAAGATGTGGATGTTTGACCACTGTCAGTGTTACAAATTAACTGATTAAATAAAGGTTTGAAATGAAAAAGTAAAGAGCCACCTCTGGGTCTATAAATGCAAGCGGATGTGGAAGCACCTTACACCTGGATGACTTCACACTGCCAGCAGGGGGCTCACGTCAAGAGGAGTCTATGAGAAACTGAACCTACTTTCCCTTGATTCATTACCTCATTACATGTTTTCCTAATAAGCGAATCGTCTTACTCCCTTGATGCCACTCCTCTTAGTGAACAGGTCATTAACCAAGGGAAAGTAGGTTCACCTTCTCACAGACTCCTCTGGAAGTGAGCCCCCTGCCACATTGGGTGATGTATGATCACATCAGAGTAAAATAGACAATAAAGTAGTATATGTATTGGGGCGGGGCTACCATGTGGCTGCCACGGTGTTGCCTGGTTTGGTTGCCCTTCGTCTTTATTTCAGAACTCTACGTGTTTTTTTATTTGATAAAATAACTAACATTTTATCCACTCGTGTTACTTCTGGTCCCAAAAAACAAGACAACGAAAACCAAAAGTGTCCACTCTCCTCTGAGCTCAGCATGAAACCAAAACCAAACAGTCGGCAGAAGGCCAATTACACACACACACACACACACACACACACACACACACACACACACACACACACACACCCCCACACACACACATACACACACACACACACACACACACACACACACACACACACACACACACACACAAACTAGTGTTGTCCAGCTGGTGTCAGAGCTCACTCCAGATGGGACCTTTACGTGTGTGTGTGTGTGTGTGTGTGTGTGTGTGTGTGTGTGTGTGTCATTAAGCCTCCATCAGGTCTCACGTGTGCCCCCCTGTGTGTGTCTCAGTGAACTCTAGCAGTAACCCTCCCTGGTGCAGTGAGCCAGCTGAGCTCTGACATGTGTCCCGCAGCAGGGGGACAGCAGGGGGGACTGACAGTGAGGACAGCACGGTCTGTGTCACTGCAGCACCCTCAGTGCAGGGGCCACATGCAGCCACATGGATCAGTGGGCCGGACCAGTACAATCGTAGCCTAATAACGTATACAGAACTGCAACTCCAAATGGTGTGCTTTATTTAAAAATGTTCACATTTAATGATGAATCTGAACTAAAAACATTATGAAAACCTTACATTTCTTAAGAAAGATAAGTGCAATCTCAACAATGCTCTGCCTCAGGTGATCACAGATGCATGCCAACGTACAGATCTCAGTGTGTCTGCAACACACTGAGTCCCCGGTATCTGGAACTGAACAATATCCTATCTGACTTTATGATCAAAACTACTTGACACGATCTAGCAATTAGTTTACATTCATTTCCACATCAGTGTAGTGATCCTGACCCACCATCAGAGTGAGAACTATTAAGGAATAATTCATGTCTTCTCTGTCACTTTGAAACTGTCTTTTTTCAAAACGTTGACTTCAATCGGTATGCCTTGAAAGTAGAGATGTCCCGATCCGATCACGTGATCAGGGATCAGAGCCGATCACGTGATTTTCAAAAGATCGGAATCGGGAGAAAAAAATCGGGGATCGGGAATTTATTTTTATTTTATTTTTTTAATTTATAAAATATTTTTATTATTTTATTTGATGTTACAAAACAAAAATGACCATGTTCACGTCTTAAAGTCATCCTGAGGACTTAGTTTTGGTTTAAAATTACACAACATCATGTATGTGTTGCTTTCTTTGGGCTTGTTTTCATAGACCTGGTTGCTTATTTCTCTGAAAGCTGGCAACAGAGTGGGCGCAGTGTCTGATAGCAGCAGCAAGCTAATGAGAGGCTACGTTCAGCTGGTGACTCGGGAGTCGGGACAGAGAAAATGTCAGGAGTTTGGAAGTATTATGAAATTGAAAGCGATGGCCGTGTAACAGCCAGATGCAATGTTTGCAAGGCAGAGATTCCGCGTGGTGGAAAGAACAGAGCTACGTTCAACACGACCAATCTAATACGCTACCTGAGAAACAAACAACAACAACAACACGACGAGTGCACAGCGGCCACTCAGGTAACGGCACTGAAACAACCAACACTTTCAGAGACTTTCAAAAGGAAAGAGAAACTGCCCCAGAACAGAGAAAAGGCCAACAATAACAGCCAAGATAGCTGAATTCATCGCGTTGGATGACCAGCCGTTATCCGTTACCTTTTCTTTCTCTTAATGCATTGCATAAAGATCGGATCGGGAAAAATCGGTATCGGCAGATTGTCAAAATCAAATGATCGGAATTGGATCGGGAGCAAAAAAGGTGATCGGGACATCCCTACTTGAAAGCATCACATTTCCTGTTCTACCTTCAGAACTAACAACACATCCTTCAGCTTGGGGTGTTACGACATGCATCCTGAGGCTGTTACGTACTGTACATGTTACTTATTTGTGTTCAACATAAACACACGCACACACACACAGGCACTCAAAAACATACAATTCTTGCACTCTAATATTACCACCAATTGGTCATAATTAGCTGAGTCTCATTGCACCTGCTGTGGTTCCTACTCATTACGTCGTGTGTCTGTGTGTGTGTGTGTGTGTGTGTGTGTGTGTGTGTGTGTGTGTGTGTGTGTGGTGTTTTACATTTCTTATTTCTGCAGCTCTGGGTGCAGAAATAGTGCAGCCCACTTTTTTATAATTTATTGTATATACCCTTCAGTCCCTCAGAGGGGACATGCACATTGTACATGTATTTCTGTGACTAAATGTCATGTTAGGCGAGACACGGCAGGCAAAAACATCGTTTTTCAAGTACTGGTACATTTTGAGATTTTGTGCTATTTTGATTTTATAACGTGTTTTCTTTCAGGCTTTTGGAAGGAAGACGTACAAAATAACCATTTAAGTGTATTTTATTCTAGTTTGTTTCTAACGTAACATAAAGTACCGCGACCGCTGTGTGCACCATGTCAACAGAGATTAGATTAGAATCTTTAATGACCACACAGCCAGGCTGGTGGACTTCGTGTTCAGTGCAGAGTATTACAGCTTGTTCCATACAGTTCAACAGACAATAAACAGACAGTAAGAAGTACAACACACAGCACAGGGCAAAGACATCTCACAACATACAGTTCAAGGTGTGGTGGATTGTTGTTGTTCATTGGGGTTATTTAGAGTCCATTTAGTGTCCGTATTGCAGAGGGGAAAAAGCTGTTTTTGAAGCGGACGGTTTTGGCGGACAGTGACCTGTAGCGCCTCCCTGAGGGCAGAAGTTGGAAGACATGGTGACCTGGATGGGAGGGGTCTGAAATGATTTGCTTTGCCCTTGTGACAGTTCGTTGGTGGTGAAGTGATTCGAGTGACGGAAGGGGACTGCGTATGAAGGTAGATATGGTGCAAAATGCGAGAGCGTGAAAACCTGATGTGAGCACTTGCAGAAAAAAAATCTGTGCTTGTGTGCATACATTTACACTTGTATAAAATATCCACGTAACTGTGAATCAAATTTACACTTGTAAAAAATATCCACGTAACTGTGAACCAAATTTGAAGACACAGAAGAAAAAAAATTGTTTGTAGCTTGTAGGAAAAAAATGAACTTAGAGATGAAATGTTCACTTGCAGAAAAATACACATTTTTTAAATTATATTTTCCATTACAACTGCAACTTTATTTATTACAACCTCTCAAATCAGTCATTACAACTTGACGAATCTGTTCTGTGGCAGTATAAATCGACGAATCTGCGGTCTTGACTTTTGCTACACTTCTTGCGATAAATGTGTCGCAAAAGTAATTTTCACCTGTAGATGTGGGGGGAGGGAGGGAGGGAGGGGGGTTGGAGCGAAGGGGCGGAGCTATCAGAACGACGAGGCTCGGGTCAGTCACAGTCACAGTCAGGTCGAACCGGATGACTGCGCGGTTAACGGTTCGTGTCGCTACCAGTCCGCTGACATGGCGGTCAATCAACGGTAAGTTTCGCCCATTACTTGCCCAGTATTACTTTGAATATTATTATTGTGATTGAGGATTAAATCCGCTTTGAAGACCACCGTTTTATATCGTGCAGTTTAGCGGCGAAATAACGTCAGTTAGCCAGCTAACGCTAGCTCTGTTGAGTGTATGCTAGCTAAACAAGTAGTGGTTGTAGTCTATACAGCAGTAATTCATATATTATAGCCTACTGCTTTGGCACTAACGGTTGATAAGCGTTTATGAAAATAAAACCAATTTAACTGTACTGAAATAATGACAAGTTTTATAATTGTCTTGGGCTCCTGCTGTGTTTTTAAAGCCTTTGTAAATTATCCATGCTATTTTCTATTTAGCTAACGTCGAAGTAGTTAGTGTATGTGAAATCAACCTCACAATAAGATGTGTGTATATTACAATTATTAATATTTCAAGATGATTACTTAGATATTACAATATGGTTGGTTGAGCTGGAGTTCATTATTGAGCTTACACGTTAACGTCACAGTCATCTGAAGAACGAACCCAAACCTTGTTGTTTTTATTAATCGTATTACAAATTGATATCAAATAAACAGTAAGCATTGGTAACACAATTTCCAAAGTTACAGTAAAATAAAAAGGACCCTGACTCGGACAATACACTATCCAACATGTTCAACAGAAGAGAATCAGTTATATTGTTTGTACACATGGTACTTTACATATATATCTGTTTATTTAAAGCGTCCAGGTGATGCAGACAGGCTGGACCAGAGAGTGAGAGACAGAACTGGACTCCTCACAGCAGTGAACTTCAGCACAGGTACTAAGACTCCTTTGTCATACTGTACAAAGAATCAAGAAAGATATTGGTTTACATAAATTAAGTATTGACTTGAATACACTGATATACATTCCATTAAACAATACTAAATACTAGATCACCTACACATCAGTGAAGTGGAGGGGTTTTTCCATGCAAAAAGTCACATTTAGATGTTAACAAGCAATATGACTTTGTCAGCTTTCTAATTGAATGTATTGAAGGCAAAGATATGTAACACAGTGAGAACTGCTACTATTTATCTCTCAATATTGTCTGTAAAAAACGTGGTAAAAGTTATTCTTTCAGTGAGACAACAGAGCCAGCTTCTACAGTTGCACTACGTTTTGTAACAGTTAAATATTATTTTGATAATAACATATATTTCAATGTTGATGAACTTCATACTGTTCATTCATAATCTGATTACAATTAAAAAATAATGATATCAACAGCACCATAACACACAAACACACCTCTTTCATAAATAACACACTTGTTCTGCAATAATGTTTTATGTTTCCTGTAATTTTTGTTAGGAAAGGACATGCCTGAAAGACACGACATCTTCTCCTTCTGAGGGTTAAGAAGAACATCCAAGACGAACATTAAGAGCTGATGTTATGAGATTTTAAGACCAGTACAGGACATTCACTAAGAAACTACTTTTATTGTGAAAACAAAGATCTGCACACCGAATATTTTTGTAGTCTATCAGGACCATAATTTGTTTGTGACACTGCCTGCACCTCAGAGAAGGGGTGGTTATAGTCAGGCTTATAAAGTGTGGCGAAAAACATAGTCAGCTGATCGAATGCACCTATTTCCACATCTACACTCCATCAGCGGATTATTTCTATGTACCTCACTTTATGAGCTTCACATCACTTGTGCCTTGTACTGCAGAGTTTGCAACGTCACAAATGAATGGGGCCAATCTTCAGTCAGATGTGAATGTGTAATCTAACATTTTCAGTAAGAATAATGGACAAAAGGAGTGCAAATACAATTTTTTGAAATGTGAACCAAAAGTTAATCAAATGTTTTAAATAAAAAGCACATATGGACAGAAGGTGTAAACCTATTAAATGTATAAGTAAACACATTTAGTCAAATAACGTGACAGACTAGGCCTGTGCAGTTGGTATCAGCTTTGCCCAGCATGGGCTCCTCCATCAGCCCTGGTCCTCCTCGCAGAGGAAAGACCCTCAGTCCTCTCCACACCAACAGACAGGACGTCCATCACACAGAGGTGTCTCCCTGAAGTCTCTGCAGCTCTCTGGACACCAGGCTGTCTCAATCCGTCCACACTGAATATGAGAGGGAAAAATGAAAATAATAAATGCTTTAGAGACAATAAGAAACATAAAGTTGACTGTTGAGTTGCTCAGTTTTTTTAGATTGTCAATACTATTACTGTATAACTAATATCTCAGGTTAAGAGGCACCTTCAAATAAAGATTGGTCTTTAAATACATGTTGTCTTTTGAATTGTTTGTCTAAAGTCAAGGATCTAGAACTGGTACTTAGTTTTAATGATACAGTCTGGTTATTATGCTGTTTGGAGGAGGCCTCACAGGTAAGAGCACTAACTAGCTGTACACATGTACCTTAGCTTGACATAAATGTATTAAACGTAAAGTTCAGTGATGGCAAAATATAAATAACTAATGTCATGCAAACATATTAATATTTGCTTGATTCCAGAGTTCAATTTAGCACAATTGCATACAAACGTTAAGGGATTTTAAGATTCTGAAGTCTTCGTTCTAAATAGAAAATAGCATGGATAATTTACAAAGGCTTTAAAAACACAGCAGGAGCCCAAGACAATTGTAAAACTTGTCATTATTTCAGTACAGTTCAATTGGTTTTATTTTCATAAACGGTTATCAACCGTTAGTGCCAAAGCAGTAGGCTATAATATATGAATTACTGCTGTATAGACGACAACCACTACTTGTTTAGCTAGCATACACTCAACAGAGCTAGCGTTAGCTGGCTAACTGACGTTATTTTGCCGCTAAACTGCACAATATAAAACGGTGGTCTTCAAAGCGGATTTAATCCTCAATCACAATAATAATATTCAAAGTAATACTGGGCAAGTAATGGGCGAAACTTACCGTTGATTGACTGCCATGTCAGCGGACTGGTAGCGACACGAACCGTTAACCCCGCAGTCATCCGGTTCGACCTGACTGTGACTGTGACTGACCCGAGCCTCGTTGTTCTGATAGCTCCGCCCCTTCGCTCCAACCCCCCTCCCTCCCTCCCCCCACATCTACAGGTGAAAATTACTTTTGCGACATATTTATCGCAAGAAGTGTAGCAAAAGTCAAGACCGCAGATTCGTCGATTTATACTGCCACAGAGCAGATTCGTCAAGTTGTAATGACTGATTTGAGAGGTTGTAATAAATAAAGTTGCAGTTGTAATGGAAAATATATTTTAAAAAATGTGTATTTTTCTGCAAGTGAACATTTCATCTCTAAGTTCATTTTTTTCCTACAAGCTACAAACTATTTTTTTTTCTTCTGTGACTTCAAATTTGGTTCACAGTTACGTGGATATTTTTTACAAGTGTAAATTTGATTCACAGTTACGTGGATATTTTATACAAGTGTACATTTGGTTCACAGTTACGTGGATATTTTATACAAGTGTAAATGTATGCACACAAGCACAGATTTTTTTTCTACAAGTGCTCACATCAGGTTTTCACGCTCTCGCATTTTGCACCATATCTACCTTCATACTGCGGGTGGTTTTTGACGCTTTATTGACGATATGTTGAAGTTTATTCCGGGAGAGGTTGTCTGAACTGCTGTACCAGACAGTGATGGATGAAGTGAGGTTGCTTTGCCTTGTGTCGAACTGGATTAGGAGATGTTTCCTCACTCTGTATTTCTTGAGCTGCCGCAGAAAGAACAGCCTTTGGTTGGCTTTTTGTAGATGTGGTCTGAGTTGGTCTTCCATTTGAGGTTATTGCTTATGTGAGTGCCAAGGCATTCGAGTGATTCTGTGGTGGAAATGAGTTTGCCGGAGATAGATAGAGGTGACTTGGGCTGTGGCTTTCGCCTGAAGTCGATGATTATTTCTTGGGGTTTTGCTGTGTTAAGTAGGAGGTTGTTTTCTGAGCACCAGGGGACTGCTTGATGGATCTGAGCGAGGTATTGTGTTTCATTATTATTTGAGATGAGTCCTGTAATTGTTGTGTCATCTGCGTATTTATATATGTTGACTGTGGGGTGCTGAGATGTGAGTTGGTTTGTGTAGAGTGAGAATAACCAGGGGGATAGGACACAGCCTTGTGGAGCTCCTATACTGAGGTGCAGAGGGAGAGATGTGTGTAGATATCGTTGGAAAGCTCCGTCTCTCCTGCACAATCTCATCGGATCCAAATATGGTCATTTCCTTTGTATCAGCAACCAATCGTGAAACCCCAAACAGGTCTTAAACCAAGAAACGAAATTTCATTGGCTGGTGTCAATTTCTGATAACGTGATTCGTTCAGATGCGTCACGTGGTCTGCTAAAACACTTCCTGGTTAGCTTTCCGCTAGAAATTTAAATCTCAAAATGGCAAAAAAACGGCGAAAAAAAACGTTCACAGAGAAGACGACAACAATTGTCACTTGCACGAAGCAAGGTTATACAAAAAACAAATGACCCCGAACATGAAATACCTTCACGGAGTGCGTCGAGGCGCAAGCTGTCATCCAGAGAACAGGAGGGTTTAGCTAGCGCCTCACTGCAACCTTTAAAGGTCGTTTTCTCAAAATAAGTTTTTTCTCCTACTCTGATTCCGAAATGTCCACTTTAGTAGCACGTAGATACACCAAACCTTCCAGTTATATTCCTATCAATATTATGAAGGCTTTTACAGAAGGGTTTGTTCATATATCATTCATAGCCTGAATTATACAACATTGTATACATAAAAACATGGCGGAAATTGATATTTTAGAGCTGTTGAAAGAGATATAAAGTGATAAAAAGAGATATCCAATATCCCTTCTGTAAAAGTATTAGATACTAATATGATTACAAAATGAAACAAGAATTTTGAACCTGGCTTTATCCAAAGTTCAGATTTTGATTCCTGAAATGTGTTGAAATATGTGCATATTTAATGAGATAATGGTTAATTTGCATATTTAAACATGCTATTTCAGAAAACTTGTCATACAAAAAACAATTGGATTATTGTAAGTAAGACATTTCTAGCTGATACCTTTAAGTTAAAAAAATTACCCTATTCACCTGGGGTGTCTCGCCTTAATGCAGAAAGAAGAAATAAAAAGAGATGTGACAGAGAAGAAATGTACATAAAGAGAAAAACAACAACATAAAAGAAAAACCTGAAGACAAGGATAAAGAATGACCCAAAACAAAAGGGATTAGTTTCACACACACACACACACACACACACACACACACACACACACACACACACACACACACAAACACGTCTTTTCCATTTGGTCCTTGTCAAAACGCTTCAAGAGACATCAGTGACCCTCCATCCACTGATACAAATATGATCTCCTTTGCTGGCTGTGTGTGTGTGTGTGTGTGTGTGTGTGTGTGTGTGTGTGTGTGTGTGTGTGTGTGTGTGTTGGCAGGTTAAAACCCCAATAAGCGTTCTCTCTGCACGTTGTTAACAGAGACCTTTACTGCTGTCAGACACAATTACCAGCCGGTCAACAGCAGGCCAATTATACAGCGACACACACACACACAATCTGTGAAAGACAATAACAAGGTAGCGCACTGCGAGAGAGGCGGGGAGGGAATAGCTGTCAAAACACATGCGCGCACACACACACACACACACACACACACACACACACACACACACACACACACACACACACACATACACACATACACACACACACACACACACACACACAAAGTCCTGAGTGACAATTTGAAAGTGGCTTTGTGTCAATACGAAAGGGAATAGCTGTCATACATGTCACTGAAACAATCACACACACACACACACACACACACACACACACACACACACACACACACACACACACACACACACACACACGTTCAGAGGTTGTTGTGTTTAATATGCAGAGAATATTTGTCATTGATCAAATGATAATAAACAAACATTTGCATAAAGCATATTTATCCAACCATATGTTGATAGGAGTATTAAAAACTTAAAAAATATTCCTATAAGGCAGGGGTGGGGAACCTTTTTCCTCTCAAGGGCCATTTCAATTTTTTCAACTTCGTCCGAGGGCCGTACAAATTATTGACCTCTGCTTAAAAAAAACTAAAATCACAGCCCATTCATTTGGCCTTTCTTTCATTCTGTGCAAAGAAAAAGCAACCTCTGAATCCAGATATCTCACCATGACTCGCGCATGCACGTGCACGGTGGCATGACCACCAAACAGAAAGATATGGACACATGATGTGTGCAAATGTATTTAGTTTCCTAACCATGTGGACATGATTTAAGTGGGGGGGAGCTAACCTCCTCTAGGGGGGTTCCGGGGGCATGCTCCCCCGGGAAGATTTGTTTTTAAATGTTGAAGTTAAAAGCATCAATCTGGTGCACTTTGAGAGCAACATTAGGAGATCTATGGATACATCTCTCAACACCCATATGAAACAGAACTGTAAACAGATTTACTTTTTCTTCATGGACATTTTACAAATCACTCTCCTTTCAATCTGTATTCTTGTTTCTTAAGAACAACTTTGTTTTACTGTTATATAGTATTGTATACCTGTTTACTTTATTATCTTATGTTTTTATAAGAATGATCATATAAAGATGTGCCTTTAGCTAGCTAACCAGATGCTAATAACAACAAAGTTATTGACTGTATGACAGATGAACAGATCGCCACTGGGCTTTCAACTAAAGACAGCCACGCAGAAACTGCGGCATGTGTAGGGCTCCTTATGGGTACTGCAATTTCTGGAAGTGCCGGAGCGGTGTTCTGGTGCACTCCGTCAGACGAGACATATACCACGTGATGAAACGTTAGGCTCGTGTTGTGTTCAAGGACCCTGACCTTGGCCAGGAAAAACAGGCACTCGCTTGTTTAATTTTTTTGCGGTCTAGATTTCTTTAATTTTTTTCTTTTTTGCGTGTGTTTATAAATTACCTCGAGGGCCGTACCAAATGGTCTCGCGGGCCGTATATGGCCCGGGGGCCAGAGGTTCCCCACCCCTGCTCTAAGGTACATTTAGAACAGATACAAAAATGTGTGATTAATTTGCGATTAATCGCGATGTGATTAATCGCGATTACATATTTTAATCGACTGACAGCCCTAATAGGCTAGTTGCACGGAATGACATATTTCCATTTCCGGTTAATTGAGTGTGAGCTTGTAAACTTCCGGTCTACAGTTGAGCGGGTATATAGCGATATAGATAGCGAGATGGATAGAGATATAGATAGAGGGATAGAGAGATAGAGAGATATATAGAGAGAGGGATAGAAAGAGAGATAGATAGACATATAGAGAGATAGATAGAGAGATAGATAGACAGATAGAGAGATATATAGATAGAGGGATAGAGAGAGAGATAGATAGACATATAGAGAGATAGATAGAGAGATAGATATATAGAGGGATAGAGAGAGAGATAGACAGATAGACAGATAGAGAGATAGATAGAGGGATAGATATATAGAGAGGTAGCAAGATAGATAGCATACAGATAGCGGTAGAGCAAAGTGAGAATGCTAAAGTTAACGCAGTGGCGAGCCGTCAGGGCCCTCTGTGAGGGCCTAAGATATATGCATCTAGATGCAGGTGCTCTCTTCCCCTCTCCCCCCTAGAGACCGCCTCGCTGCACATTATCCCTGGCATACAGATAGATTGTGGGTCCCTTTCAACATGTTGTACACAGTGATAAACATTCTGGTCACCTCAACATCAGGGATCTTATACACTAAACTCCTTCTGAATCAAACCGTCACGGTAGCCTTACCTTACGATCCCTCTTAAAATAAAAAAACACACGTTACTTTACCAGCAGAGAGAAAATGGATTATTAATGTGACTAATAAAAAGCAGTTTGATTATTAAGTATTATTCTGTTGATCAGTGTCATTACATTTGGTGAAAAACACATAATGACTTGTTTATGACTCGTTTTGTCAAAGTTTAGGACTTGGACTTGACTTGAACTTGCCCATCCCGACTTGAGACTCGACTCGGACTTGAGCGCAAAGACTTGACTCGGACTTGCAAAACAATGACTTGGTCCCACCTCTGGTGACAATACATGTGCTCACATCAACTGGTAGCTGCTGTGTGTGTAGCATGAAGGGGCTACAGATTTAGTTTCGTTTTGTAACCCTCTCGTGTAAAATGACAAATACATTAGCTAAACCCAAACTTAGCTTTCATCAAAGATTCTTAATGAGGTTGAAAAGCGTCTCTGCTTTCATGGAAACCCCAGAAACGGGTTGTGACGGCTGCTGCTCTTCACTGAATGGTTAGTATCATCCATGTAGGGTCCATTTGTGTTGGGTTAGGGTTCGGTAAGTGCTGGTTGTGTACCCGACATCTATGTTAAGCTGTTCCACGTTCTACCAACACTATTTGATGTAGTTATACAACCCAGTCTCACGGCATTTCGTGTTCACCAACACGATTTTTAATCTATTGATTCATGTTCACCATCACTCCTTTGAACATGTTTATATGATAATTAGGACTTTAAGAACAATTTTACACTCAGACAACAATCACAAAGTTGTAGCAGGCTACATACAATTACTTAGGACAATAGATATGACCTTACACCGTCAGCAACTGTAAACTGCTTTGACTTAGTGAACACCATGTCACTCACTCTGCCTGGTTTCACACCCTATTCATTACACAAAATAATTGTCAAATGAATTGAAAAGGTCGTTGATGCAACATACTAGATCAGCTCTGGGCACAAAGGAAATACTCATTGCACCGTGGGTTGGTTGTGAACACACTGTACTTACCATGGTTCTTGGCTTGTGCCATCACTGCTCCGTTTCAGTGCAGCTGAGGACAAGGGGACAGCAGCTGAGGACAGGGGGACAGCAGCTGAGGACATGGGGGACAGCAGCTGAGGACAGGGGGACAGCAGCCAGGTTGAGTGTGGAGCAGTGTGCGGTCTGGAACAGCAGTGCAACATTGTGGGTGCAGAGTGCTGTTCCAGCTACACAGGAACACGTTGCCACTGCGGTCTCCACAGGTGAACAGTTCTTAAAACAAAATGTCAGTCATTTTACATTTAGGACACTGCTTCAACACAACACGGACACATGAGAAAGCTGAGAGCAGGCTGATCAGTAGCAGTAGGTGTGGGAAAAGGCTAAACCATGTCAGGTTGTCAGTCACATCACATACACAGAAGTTCTGCTGTTTGGAATACTGTCATGTGAGGACATTCAAACAGATACGCTTGGATAGCCTGTCTCAGCTCTCTCCATGTATTATCTTATATTATAACTCAACCCAGTCTCACGGCATTTCGTGTTCACCAACACGATTTTTAATCTATTGATTCCTGTTCACCATCACGATTTGCCCCTTTTTTTCGTGTTGCACAGCACGATTTTAAAAGCAATGTATTTCTACTGGTTACGTGTTTCGTGCCTGCAGGCTGCAGCACGTCTTTTTCTCCGGTCGGGTCGTGGAAGACCGGAAGCTGTGTGGTTCATAAAAACATGTTCTTACTCAATATCAAGCCACAGTTATTGCTTTTATTTTAAATCGTATAATTTTGGACTTTTGTTGTCGTCTGTGAGGAAAATAAATGGGGCTCAGAGCCTCAGGATACTGAAATCTGTATTTTTAAATATTTGTTCCTTCTAATTTGTTATTCTTTTCAAAATAACACACTGTTATTTACTCACCAATAAAACACAATTATCCTTGCTTTTATTTATTGGTTTAATTCCATAATCTCGGGCTTTTTTGGCGTCCGTCAGGAACTGAATTTCAAAATAAAAATAACCGGAAACAGACGTAGGCCTATAAGGGACATTTCGAGCATCATTGCGATTGTCAACATTTCTGATTTTAGGATGGCCGAAGACACTACACTACCCATAATCCCCAGCTATCGTTTAGGACTACAGTTCCCGTAAGGTTACGCAGAGCGTCAAACAGCTGTGTGAAATGGAACGAAACCACGCCAGACTATCCAAAACTGGAATCGAACACCCCCCCAGAACTACACATGCTGGCTATTGTGTTTCGCAAAATGTTCAATGGGACGCCTCTACTGAACGTTTTCGTTTTTCCCACAATTAGAAGTTGCCATTATTAAACACATTGTTGTTATCAAATGTAAAACATATAATTAATAAATGGGTGAAAATCACTATTTTTACTCCACTGCATTTATTTGAGTTACTTTGCAGATTCTGATTAATTATGTGAAATATAAACAACCCTTAAATCAGACTTTAGTTACACCTGAGTAAAATTCAGGTAAGGTGATTGTCAAGTGCCAACAATCAGGAGAGATATTTGATAGTTGGTGCTTGAGAAGACTAAACATGTATCTGCAATTGACATGAATGGAAACAAGTAATAAAGTGTATTCATTACTCGTTATTCTCTACTAATAGTTAATTAAAGACTGTATATTTTGGCTATTTTGCACATCCCTTTCAAGATTTTCAAAGGTTTATTGACATATCATACACAACTACGGTGTAGTTATGCAATGAATGAAACACTTGGGTCACAGGTTCCTCAACAGTGCATTACAAGACATCTATCAATATGTGTGTACCTCCACCATTAAACTGTCATATTCTGCACATTTCTTATTCTATCTACATACATAAGAGTATAATTAATGTGTATAATATCAGTTAAAATAAGTGCTTCAACATAGTTAACATTGCAGGAACGCAATATATTAAACATTAATTACTTTGTCAGGCTTAATATTTAATATTTAATGTTTAAATAAAGGTTTTTCTGTTTTGCACCTCCTCCTATTAATATCTGTGTACATCCTGCACTAAACTGTTTTATTGTAGAGATCACTTATAGTATCTTCTTGATTTTTTATATTCTATATTTCATATTTATACTTTCCCCCTATGAAAGTAGTACTCTTAATATTTTTGAAATCAAATATTCACATAAAAACAATAATTCAACAACGTGCTTTAACCACTAGGAGGTGCACACAAGGTGCACACAGCCATAATAACTTTGTAGTATTAGTGTGTATATGTACAACATCTGAAGATGTATAGTTTTATGCATGCTTTCACATCATTTTACAGCATATTGCTATACTATTTCAGACTCAGTATTTACATTCTTACATTCAAAGAAAATCAGTAATATCTTTAAAAACTACAGTCCTTTTCTATCAGCTGTGCACCGTTATGGTGTAAATATAACCTATCTATGAATTAGATCAAATGTAAAAGTCAGCCGAATTAGTGTTGATACTGCAAGGAGACGTATTGTGTGAAGAGTAATTGAAGATGTTGTTTAATTGTTGATATATTTATGATCCACATCAAGTATTCAGTTTCGGCGCCATTTCTTCAGTTTTTCCAAAGGTCTTCTGATCAGGGCTCTCTAAATAAAGAACTACGGCAGATCTGTAATATGTAATGCAGCCGAACCGTGTATTACAATGCCGTTATGTGATGACTTTCAAAGAGAAAAGCAAGAGCACTCGGAATTAAGTATTATTTTATACTTTTAAAATGTTTTCCGGATTTCATATAATATAAACACCAAATCCCAGCATGCATTGCAGCTAACACATCCAATCAGCGAGCTTAAAACCATAGCTGAGGATCTTGGGTAATCGCTCGAAATGCCTACGTCTGTTTCCGGTTATTTTTATTTTGAAATTCAGTTCCTGACGGACGCCAAAAAAGCCAGAGATTATGGAATCAAACCAATAAATAAAAGCAAGGATAATTGTGTGTTATTGGTGAGTAAATAACAGTGTGTTATTTTGAAGAGAATAACAAATTAGAAGGAAAAAAAGATTTAAAAAATACAGATTTCAGTATCCTGAGGCTCTGAGCCATTTATTTTCCTCACAGACGGCAACAAAAGTCAGAAATTATACGATTTAAAATAAAAGCAATAATTGTGGCTTGATATTGAGTAAGAACATGTTTTTATGAACCACACAGCTTCCGGTCTTCCTCGACCCGACCGGAGAAAAAGACGTGCTGCAGCCTGCAGGCACGAAACACGTTACCAGTAGAAATACATTGCTTTTAAAATCGTGATGTGCAACACGAAAAAAAGGGGCAAATCGTGAAGGTGAACACGAATCAAAAGATTAAAAATCGTGTTGGTGAACACGAAATGCCGTGAGACTGGGTTGAGTTATAATATAAGATAATACATGGAGAGAGCTGAGACAGGCTATCCAAGCGTATCTGTTTGAATGTCCTCACATGACAGTATTCCAAACAGCAGAACTTCTGTGTATGTGATGTGACTGACAACCTGACATGGTTTAGCCTTTTCCCACACCTACTGCTACTGATCAGCCTGCTCTCAGCTTTCTCATGTGTCCGTGTTGTGTTGAAGCAGTGTCCTAAATGTAAAATGACTGACATTTTGTTTTAAGAACTGTTCACCTGTGGAGACCGCAGTGGCAACGTGTTCCTGTGTAGCTGGAACAGCACTCTGCACCCACAATGTTGCACTGCTGTTCCAGACCGCACACTGCTCCACACTCAACCTGGCTGCTGTCCCCCTGTCCTCAGCTGCTGTCCCCCTGTCTTCAGCTGCTGTCCCCCTGTCCTCAGCTGCACTGAAACGGAGCAGCGATGGCACAAGCCAAGAACCATGGTAAGTACAGTGTGTTCACAACCAACCCACGGTGCAATGAGTATTTCCTTTGTGCCCAGAGCTGATCTAGTATGTTGCATCAACGACCTTTTCAATTCATTTGACAATTATTTTGTGTAATGAATAGGGTGTGAAACCAGGCAGAGTGAGTGACATGGTGTTCACTAAGTCAAAGCAGTTTACAGTTGCTGACGGTGTAAGGTCATATCTATTGTCCTAAGTAATTGTATGTCGCCTGCTACAACTTTGTGATTGTTGTCTGAGTGTAAAATTGTTCTTAAAGTCCTAATTATCATATAAACATGTTCAAAGGAGTACACGTTACAAGGCAGTGCGGTCAGTGCAGTCAGCGAGGCATACAAGGACTTCTCAGCAGACATCGCACCACGAAAAAAGAACGAATGGCTCACTACTCAACTTACTTAATAGTTATCCATGAACAAAAGTTGTGGATGCAAACTAACTTATCTTGCATTGATAAAACACTCTTTCAGAGGAAATGTTGGAAATGCACACATTATATATATTGTTTGCATCTACTTTCTGGATAGTGTACATCTGTTCATCTGTTATATAAACTAGCATTACTTAAATATGCAGAGACTAATTGAAATGTTTAAATATGTTATATCGGGGGGGTAAAATACATATTTAAACATTTCAATTAGTCTCTGTGAAATGTTATCATATTGTGGATTTATTAAATTATGTATTTTCCTTTGTTATTTATGTGTGCGTTTGTTTTGAGGATATAATTCATTAGTACCTGAACATAGTATGGTATAACTGCTTTTTGTAATGACCACAATGAAATACACAATTGGTTTGGGAGCTAGAAATCTTTTAATCGCTGTTGCCCAGGCTTGCCGAAATGAATGGAAACTTATCTCCCGATTATAACGGGAGGAATTTGTACAAAGGGGCACACAGCAATGTAGTACCGACTTTCTTACACGCTGGAAGGCCAATCGCTTTTCTTTACCCCGAAATCCGCTCATTCTTGCTCTCGGTGTGTCATAACAAACTGTCAAACTGTCAAGCTGTCAAAACTCTGTACTCAAACCGGAAGTACTCGGCCTCACACCCACCCGCCGGAAGTTGATATACGCCATCTTGTGCACAGAGCCTATATATATATGATATATGCGCATTATCGCCCTCTATGGGCCAACCACCACTGTACAGAATACAGAATAAAGGAAAAACAATTATGAAATCATTCCAATTCATACTATAGGACATGTCAAACTAAAATACAGTTTGAAAGGGGAGTGATTAGAAAAATATGCACAAAGAAAAATAATAATTTTTAGATAATAGAAATGTATACAGTTCTGTTTCATTTGGGTGTTGAGACATGTATCCAGATGTCTCTTAATTTTGCCCTCGAAGTGCACCAGATTGATGCATTTAAATCCAAAAGGATTTTAGGTCCAACCCCCACTTAAAGGTCCCATCATATGCTTTTCTGGTTATTACCCGTTGTTACGACCGGCTCGCAGGCCACAACAAAAAGAGAAGGATACATAGGAGGCTTTCCATAAAACCACGGCACATTTATTATGGCAACTAAAAAACAACATGGCAGTGGGTTCTGCAAACAAGCTCCGAATGTAAAAATGAGAGGCTGGGCGAGGGGAAGGGATCCAGGCGAGAGTTTCTCCCATCAGTCTTGGAGAGAGTCGCGAAGGCCCGTGACTATGAGCAGCCGGGCTTAAGTAGAACCTGGGGCTCCGGCCAGGTGTCCCCAGTTCTGCTGATTGGCCTCCTCAGCTCCACCCCTATCACAGGACCTGCAACACACATGCACACGAGCCGGCTACAGGCTCTGGGGCCGTCACACCCGTCCCCTTGTGTGTTATGTAGCTTTTTATGGATGTAAACGGTCTGCAAAGTCACAAACCCTCAAAGTACAACCTGTAGCGAGTAAAACTCTAACACAAAAAATACCTGTCTATGCTGCCCCAGAACACCCAGTAGTTTTTTCTCTTTCCATTTTCTTCTTCCGGGGCCTATTGACGTCACTAAGTCCAAATGGACCAATCCGCACACGCACACACTCACTCAGCCTGAGTTTTTTCCAGATTGAATTGGAGCATAGTCTCCTGGTGAAATGGTTGTGTAAATGTATGTGACATTTGCATAGCTATGGTAACTTATTTTGTAGTGTTTCATTATCTGAGCCAGTGGTAGCATCCATCCATCCATCCAACTTCTCCCGCTTATCCATGGTCGGGTCGCGGGGGTAGCAGTTCCAGCAGAGAGCCCCAAACTTTCTTTTCCCTGGCCACATCAACCAGCTCTGACTGGGGGATCCCAAGGCGCTCCCAGGCCAGCGAAGAGATATAATCCCTCCACCTGGCCAGTGGTAGCATGTAGATGTTAAAGAGAAGAGGCCCCAAGATGGAGCCTTGAGGAACCCCACATGTCATATTTGTCAACTCAGATGTGTAGTTCCCTTTAAAAACAAAGTTGTTTCTGTCCTTTAGGTAGGATTCAAACCTATTTAGAACTGTTGTCGAAAGTCCCACCCAGATTTCTAGTCGGTCCAGTAATATGTTGTGGTCAACATCGTCAAACGCAGCACTGAGATCTAATAATACTAACACTGAAGTTCTGCCACGGTCTGTGTTTAAGTGGATGTCATTGAAGACGTTAACAAGAGCAGTCTCAGTGCTGTGGTGCGGACGATAGCCTGACTGGAACACATCGAAACAGTTACTAAAGCATGTAGATTATTCTTTTTTAAGATTTAACAACCAGTTAAGCGGGGCATGATGCAACATCTTGCAAGAAACAGCGTCTGATGGCTTCTTAGCATTTAACAAACTATAAATGTGTCATACCCACTTAATGGGAAGAAACTCAGCTAACTGACAATATTAACAATTTTTAGCTAAACGAAACACAAGGGCTCTGAATTATCCCTGAGCGAAGAAATGCTAACGCACTGAGCACAGAACTCACATTAATATACTCTTATGACTTATCAGATATGCACAAACAAGCAAGCTGAGATTCCACAGATTCCAGAAATATAAGTATCATCACTGAGCGATCAAAACTCGCGGCAGGGGAAGCAAACCAAGACATCAGACAATGTAGCTTTACGGAGCAAACACGGGAGATATGTCTTACCACATGCTGTTTCTGATCAAAAGTTGTGTTCAATGGCATTAAAACGACAAAAACGCTGCTGAAGGTTAATCCAATGTGTCTGTGTCCCTTTGAAATGATGACTGATAATCCATCTTCATATTTATGGCAATAACGGAGTTTTCAAATTAGCTGCTACGAGAGTGTATGACAGCTTCCGGTTTTGGGCATGCTGGCTACGCATTACTCATTCACCAATGGGTAATGTTTAGATGGATTTGAGGAACTTCCCCTTGATTATATTGGCTCTAACGGTTAAAAAGAGTGTCAATCATTCAAATCGACCGAGGGAGGCCAGAGCGAAAATGCCAAATGTAAACCTCTCTAAAAAGGTCAAATGTCACTTGTTTTGCATCAATCAATTTACATTTTTCTTACCATGTTCAATCCAAATTTACTTTAAAATAAAAAAATTCAATATTGATTCTGACTTTTCTACATCCAACTCACAGGTTTATCATTACTTTGAGAAGAAAGATTATTAATTTAACCCTTTTAGAAGGGAATACATGGTCATTTGTTCTGGGAATGTCATTTTCGAGCCTGAGACCTGAAAACAGGCTCAGGGCTTAACAGGTTATTGACAGCAGTTTTCAGGACCTGTGGAAATACACCTGAGTGAAGACTAAGATCTTTCTAAGACCATATGTTTCTGTGTTGGTGGTCGAAGCCACAACCGTGCATGTGCATGCATTCACGAGTATGTGCGCTCATAGCATAGTAAGCGTTCCGTTGTTGTATTGTAACACTTTAAAAGTGTGTGGCTAACAGTCTTATGTGTTATGTTTTGCATGGGGCTTTTGTTGTTTTTGTGTTTAACTTGTTGTGTGCTCCTTTTACCCCTCACTACTCTGTCTTTCTGTCTCTGCAGGGCTGGTGTGTGACAGGGGGGCGTGGCTGGTTACTCCTGGCTGCAGATGAGGCACACCTGTCCCCACTCACTTGATTACCTGCTCTTTAAGAGCCTGGCCCTCACCTCACTTCTCTGCCAGAGTATTGTTCATGCTGTCCCGCGGTCCGGAGTGCCTTTCTGCAGCCTGGAGTCGGTTGCAGTTGGTTAAGGAGTTATTTTTGAGTTTTGGTCGGAAACGTTTTCCCGCAGCTTTGTTTTTGGTTTACTACGGCCAGCCAAGCTCCCTGTCGTCAGTACCTGCCTTCGATTACCTTGTCTATTAAACTTTTTGAAACTTTATTTTTGTCAGTCTCTGTTTTGGGGTCCCAGTAGTATCTAAACGTCACATTATGGGTGCTCACGCACTAGGTGGAGGCCATGCGTGCCTTGAAGATGTTTGGAGGATGAAACTACGAATATTGTGTTTTAGTGCATTTTGTGCAACTCATCATTTCTCGAGAAAGCAGCTGATTTTAAGATGCAAGCACAGGGGAGGACGAGGAGAGAGCTGGAGCGTTTCCTGGATGTTTTTTATTCAAACAGTTATGTACACGTCTTGTCTTATTTTGAATTCTAATCATCCCAGTGTGAACTCTAATCTGCACTGTCCTGTGTTTCACTGTTACTGCTATAACACCTGCATCTCCCTGGGATCAATAAAGGTCTATCTTATCTGATCATAGACAACTACAGAAGATAGCAAAAGAAACAGTGTTTGTAACTACGCCAACGCCAAGAGCTTAACGAAGACGATCTAATGCTGACACAAGTACAACAGGATACTGTTAGATATACGACGACTATGCTGAGCTCGACCACCCCATGGCATAGAGAGATCTATGTACAGCTCACCAAGCAACTACAGGATACACAGCGATGTAGCTAAAAGAGACACATATACAGTGTATATATAGATATATATATATATATATCTATATATATGTGTGTTTAAAGTGTCCAGTTGATGCAGACAGACCAGAGGATGCTGACCACGAGAGACAGACCTATTCCTAACATCAGTGAACTTCAGCATGGACTCAACAGCACAAAGAATGGAGAAGCGTTCTGGTTTAAAAAGATAAAGTATAAACTATAATCAGCTTTCACATTTCAATGTATTTAAGGCAATTATTATTTTATATTGTGAGAATTGCTACCATTTGTCTCTACATATCGTCTGTAAAAGACGTGGTAAAAGTGGTTCTTGCAGTGAGACGACCGAGCAGTTGAATATCATTTAATAATAAGATGTTAATGTTGATGAACGGCAGACTGTTCATTCATAATCTGATCATCTGTGCAGTACAACGTGATGGATTAAAAACACTGTTTCTACAGCCGCTAAATAAACAAACCTCTTGTGTGTGATGCAGTGTGTGTGAGTGTGTGTGTGTGTGTGTGTGTGTGTGTGTGTGTGTGTGTGTGATGCAGTGTGTGTGAGTGTGTGTGTGTGTGTGTGTGATGCAGTGTGTGTGTGTGTGTGTGTGTGATGCAGTGTGTGTGTGTGTGTGATGCAGTTTGTGTGTGTGTGTGTGTGTGTGTGTGTGTGTGTGATGAAGTGTGAGTGTGTGTGTGTGTGTGTGTGATGCAGTGTGTGTGTGTGCACGTATGTGTGTGATGAAGTGTGTGTGTGTGTGTGTGTGATGCAGTGTGTGTGTGTGTGTGTGTGTGCATGTAATGCAGTGTGTGTGTGTGTGTTAGTGTGTGTGATGCAGTGTGTGTGTGTGTGTGTGTGATGCAGTGTGTGTGTGTGTGTGTGTGTGTGATGCAGTGTGTGTGTGTGTGTGTGTGTGTGTGTGCGTGTGTGTGTGTGTGTGTGATGCAGTGTGTGTGTGTGTGTGATGCAGTGTGTGTGTGTGTGTGTGTGTGTGTGTGTGTAATGCAGTGTGTGTGTGTGTGTGTGATGCAGTGTGTGTGCGTGTGTGTGTGTGTGTGTGTGTGTGATGCAGTGTGTGTGTGTGTGTGTGTGTGTGTGATGCAGTGTGCGTGTGTGTGTATGATGCAGTGTGTGTGTGTGATGCAGTTTGTGTGTGATGCAGTGTGTGTGTGTGTGTTTGTGTGTGTGTGTGATGCAGTGTGTGTGTGTGTGTGTGTGTGTGTGTGTGTGTGTGTGTGTGATGCAGTGTGTGTGATTAAAGTAACAGCTTCACTCGAGGCTCTTGATTGGAGAGCAGTTGCAGGAATTGTCCAGCAGGACAGCTTCACTCGAGGCTCTTGATTGGAGAGCAGTTGCAGGAAGTGTCCAGCAGGACAGCTTCACTCGAGGCTCTTGATTGGAGAGCAGTTGCAGGAAGTGTCCAGCAGGACAGCTTCACGGACATCAGCACTGTACGTGTGAGTCAATAGCTTAGTGGACACAAAGAGCACATGGTGCTGCCGTGCTCTACATTATAATCTGTTCTCCAGCTCAAAGAGTCCTATCGTGAGCCCGGAAATGTTGAGTACTGCAAAGTGTTATGATAGAAGTGTATAGTAGGGGTCCCAAGCACATAGAAGCCTCCGGAGGCTCAACATGTTGGGGTTCACAAAGCCGGCAACTAGACTGTAATACTGAATCTACCGCATCATCTTTGACAGTAGAGCTCGTCCCACACCGCAGCGCACGTCTCTCCATGGCATGTCTCCATAGTTAATTGCACTTATTTCATTTCAAACCTTTATTTAGACAGATACGTCCCTTGAGGTCATGGATCTCTTTTACAGGGAGTCCTGCATCAATTTAGTTCCACGTGAAACATAAAAACAACACAAAAACAAACAATAGAGGACATCATATTTACATTTTCACCAACACTTACAAACACCAGTAGTGTCAGAAAGCATCTCGTGCAGACGTGCCTTCAAAACATTCAGACAAATACAATTGCTCAATTTTAATGTGGACTGCAGGCTGTTCCAACAAGTGGAGCTGCACATAAAAGCCGTCTTACCTAAGACAGTCCTCGCTCTCGGCACATCTAACAAGACTACATCATGTGACCTCAGACAATAGCTGCCCGCAACGTTCTGCTTTACCAGAGAGCAGATATAAGATGGAAGTTTCCCTAGCATGGCTTTGTATATAAAAAAGTACCAGTGACTGAGCCTCCGTGCAGTTAGTGAAAGCAAACCAGCCCTTGCATACAGGGTGCAGTGATGGGTTAATGCTTTACAGTTTGTCACACATCTCAGTGCACTGTGATACGCAGCATCTAACTTGCACAGACAATGGGCAGGTGCATTCATATACAACAAATCCCCAGAGTCCAGCACAGGTCAAAGGTCACAGAGCCTTTTCCTGGCCTCAAGCGAGAAACAGGACTTGTTCCTGTAGAAGAAACCGAGCCTAACCCTCAGTTTTTTTAGCAGGTTATTGACATGAAGTTTAAAAGAGAGACAATCATCAAGCCAGATACCAAGGTATTTGTAACAGGTAACAACTTCAAGTTTTGTTCCTTGCGTAGTTACAATATCTAAAACAGGCTCTGGTGTCTTTCTAGCTTTAGAGAAGAGCATTACCTTGGTTTTATCAACATTTAAAAGAAGCTTTAGTTCAGAGAGCTGAGTCTGAATAGTGTTAAAAACAGCCTGTAATTTAACAACAGCCTCTTGAATGGAGGGACCTGCACAATACATCACAGTATCATCCGCATACAAATGTAAAGTAGCTTCATCCACATTTTCACCTACGCTGTTAATATATATGGAGAATAAAAGTGGTCCTAAAACAGAACCTTGTGGTACACCATTAGAAATGTTTAACCACTCAGAAGACAGTCCATCAAAGTGAACACATTGGGACCTTTCAGAGAGGTAGTTCACAAACCACCCCACTGCATGGCTGGATATGCCAATACTGAGTAGCCTCTGCTTTAAGATGCGATGATCAACGGTGTCAAACGCTTTGGAAAGGTCAACAAACAGAGCTGCACAACTCTGCTTATTATCTAAAATACTCGTAATGTCATTTACCACTTTCATTGTGGCAGTGGATAAAAGCGTCAGTAATGTAATATTGAATGATCGTTCCATTTCAAATCAACCATCTGCCCCCCCCCCATCTTCCTTAAGGTGCATCCTTCCCTGTTCGCTACCGCCCTCGATCAATGCTTCCTTCCACCCTAGCTCAGTCTCTCTCTCTCAGGGGAAACCTCCTGTCATCGCCTGATCTCACAGTATACATGTTGTGTGTGTGTGTGTGTGTGTGTGTGTGTGTGTGTGTGTGTGTGTGTGTGTGTGTGTGTGTGTAAATCAGCTGATTTAGTTTAATGTTTTACTTTTTTCTTAGACTGTTAATTTGACAGTAAACGCGGCTTTGTTGCTTCTGACAGACACTGAGGAGTCACCAACGCTAAGACACATCTGCTGTGTGTGTGTGCGTGTGTGTGTGTGTGTGTGTGTGTGTGTGTGTGTGTGTGTGTGTGTGTAAATCAGCTGATTTAGTTTAATGTTTTACTTTTTTCTTAGACTGTTAATTTGACAGTAAACGCGGCTTTGTTGCTTCTGACAGACACTGAGGAGTCACCAACGCTAAGACACATCTGCTGTGTGTGTGTGTGTGCGTGTGTGTGTGTGTGTGTGTGTGTGTGTGTGTGTGTGTAAATCAGCTGATTTAGTTTAATGTTTTACTTTTTTCTTAGACTGTTAATTTGACAGTAAACGCGGCTTTGTTGCTTCTGACAGACACTGAGGAGTCACCAACGCTAAGACACATCTGCTGTGTGTGTGTGTGTGCGTGTGTGTGTGTGTGTGTGTGTGTGTGACCAATCAAGACAGAAGCCACAGGCTTTCCAACTGCCGTCCCTTGAGACGGAGCAGCGGCCAGACGATATCACACACACAAACACACACACACACACACACACACACACACACACACACACACACACACACACACGGTGTTAGCCTGACAGATTGGTAGTTTATGGGTGTTAACAGACAGAGGGAGCCTCTTTCTTCACCATCATCAGTCATCACCGTCAGATCCTCCTCCTCACACACAATAGCCCTTCATGTGTGTGTGTGTGTGTGTGTGTGTGTGTGTGTGCGTGCGTGTGTGTGTGTGTTTATTAAACGAGGAAACAAACAGGGAGCACCTGGCAGCTGCAGTGTGACCGCCGAACAAAGCCTGAGTGGAAATGCTTGTGTGTGTAAAAAGGAAATGAAAGGGTGCAGTTCCAGGTCAGAGGTCAACAGCATGTTGACCTGGAGTGAAGGAGGAGGTCACCATCCAAACAGAACACACAGATGAGGGCTAACTCAGCGTCTGGATGCAAGCAGACTTTGCTAACGAGGAATTGAACATGTGAGCGACACCCAATCAGGTCGCTTTGATTCATCCACGTGAATCTGCCCTGCAGTCAGCTGCACCGCTGTGCTGCTTTTTCTCTGCTGCAACCCTTCAGTTCACTCGTGTGCATTGGGTTGGACCTCTTCATGTAACAACACATGCATTGCATGGACACACAGGAGCGGCCTGGGGAGGATACACATGCAGAGACTGTTTGAACAGGTCCCAGCCAAGAGGGCCTCTGAGTGAGCTCACGGTGCAGTAACGCAGCTCTGCCTCCAGCAGGCCTTCAGATCACACAAGGCCCTGCACACGGTCTGCCCGCCTCGCATCTCTGTGAGGGCTGCTCAGGACGCGTTAGAGCGGGCCGGGGGCCGGGCTGCAGAGCCCAGGGGCCGGGCTGCAGAGCTCAGGGCGCGTTA